>JAKLMK010000001.1:330483-591329 GCA_022813445.1 Neophaeococcomyces aloes
GAAAAATGGACTTCATGACACAAAACGAAGAACAGGCGTTATGTGAGGGTACATAGAAAAGTGGACAGTTGGGAGCTGCATCCTCTAGTGTATGGATATTTGCTGACAACTACTCGCCGTACTCCTCATGCTCTGTGGTTCAGAGACTCATTCGGTACGCAATTCATCCTGGGCATGATTTGAAGCTGCCGGTTCGGTAACGCTGATGATAGAGTGCTTTCGAATACAGTACTACTCGTAGGTGTTGCAAGCAGATAGGGGTATCTCAGTTGTTCGACCAATCGGAGTTTGCACGTTCTCGGGGAAGTGCTATATCTAGATTTCGATGACTTAATTTGGTGCGAATCATTTCGAAAGTTTAATCGCAATGAATTTCTAACAAGTGAGCCCATATAACGAAACCCTTCGTCCCTCGCTACGGTGTAACGCGCCCGACTCCCTCCTCTGGCTGTTCCTTTCCAATGCAAAACTATGTGTGTTTGCGTTGCCTTCTCCGACGATCATCAACGACCAGGAAATCTACCAGCGCAGATTCAAGTGTCTTCGGCAAGCGGCGAAATCTTTCGTCCCAAGCAGATGTCCAACTAGATAATAGCCAACTCTCCAAAATCGGGAGGTTGTATAGTCTCAGACAAAAACTACAAAGTGGACTGCGCGATGTCCCAGAGGCGAAGAGCGACTACGGCGTTCCATTCGAGAAACTCGTCGCGGCTATCAAGTCCTCGATACCTGAAACTGAGCACTCATTGGTACAAACCCTTGAACAAGTGTATGGGAACAAATCACATATCGAGGTCAACGATGCCCTAGAAAAAATATCTAAGCATCGCCGGCCATCAGAAAAAAAAGTGCACGACGATGCCACCCTCGAAATCCTGAACAAGCTGGGCATCATCTCCCATCCCAAGACCAACAGTGCGACAACCGAGAAGACCAAAGCAAAGGCTGAGAGTAAGGCAAAGAACACAGTTGAGTCTAAGTCCTCGCGAACACGGCGGGTGAGAGCCGCAGTCACAAGCCCCATAGCCACGGTAGCCAAAACGAAACTGAAGAAAGAGAAAGTTCCCAAGGCCACTGTACGGCTCGTGCAAGCTAAGAAGGCAAAACCAGCGGTCGTCGTATCGAAGCAGAGCGTACCTGGGAATGCGGTTTTAGCTATCGCAACCCCAGCACCTACAGACTCCAATAGCGTCGATGCGTCACTGATAGCGCAGCAGGCGTTGGAGACAGAGGATACACTCGAGGTGCCTCGATTAAGTTTTGATCTCTCACGAGCTCTCTTCAACCCTGGAGTTTATCAATTACGAGATCCTCGCTCGAGGGTGTACAATTTCGATCCCTACCTGGAGAACATCATGCCAGTTCAGCAGTTTAATTTTGACGCTCTGAATGCCTACATAACTTCTTCCGAAGATCAGCATCTCAGAAATGTGGCTTTGAAACATCAAAAACGATACATTGGCTCATCTTCGAGCATGTCTGGTGCTATGTCGCACTTTCATTTCTTACTATCCGCGTGGAGACCAATAGACATATCGCATCTTAGCCAAAAGATTGACGGGTTGAGAACATTTACAATAATCACGAGAGCACCGAGTAGCATTTACTTGCGATGGAGAGATGGCGTTTATGCTGTCGACGCTGATAAGGAGCACGACACACCAAATATACTAATGATGCAGGGTAAGTCGATGGAGAAGCTGTTGACGATGGAAAAGGATGACTTTGAGAAGTATCGCAGACCGCGAGAGGGGCAGAAGACGCCTGCTATTGGTGTAGAGCCTGAAGCATACCATTATACAGGATTAGAAAACTTTCTATTAAGATCACAACTTGATGCATACGATCCGAGGTTACCTGGTTCGGGAATGTTCGACCTCAAGACAAGAGCAGTGGCTGGAATTCGGATGGATATGAGGAACTACGAACACGGCATGGGCTACCAGATCAAGGATCGATTTGGAGCATGGGAGTCATACGAGCGGGAGTATTTCGACATGATTCGTTCAGCATTCCTAAAGTACTCACTTCAGGTACGAATGGGACGGATGGACGGTATATTCGTTGCATATCACAACATTGCGCGGATTTTTGGCTTCCAGTACGTTCCACTGCCCGAGCTGGACGCGTGTCTTCACGGACAGGCCGATCGTGTTTTGGGAGATCGAGAGTTCCGGCTCAGTATCAAGCTGATGAACGAGATCTTCGACCAAGCCACTAAGCTCTTCCCTCAGCAGTCATTGAGGTTTGTTTTTGAGACTAGAGAAGGCACGAAAACAGAGCCAAATGGTTGCATGCAAATTTTTGCTGAAACCATGACCGAGGACGAGATCAACAAGATTCAGAAAGCTGGCAAAGACAGAGTAGCGGATTATGAGAAACAGAAGGCAGATTCGTCATCCAAAGGCCCGGACTCAGTTGCGGAAGTCTCGAAAGCAGTTCGATCCCCATCGACTCTGGAATCGAATGCAGCCGATACAGCCTTCTTGGATGAAATTCTGGACGAAAGGGATGCCAAACAGACAAGTACCGATGTGGCTCAGGAAAAAAAGAGCAAAAGCATTGCTGGCTGGACATTAAGGATATTCAACGAAGTCAATGGCAAGAGCGTGATCCGGCCCGAACGAATTTCTGCGAATGATCAATGGATGGTGAAGTACAAAATTGAGAGGAGAGGAGACGAAGAGGCCAAGAAACTGTATAACGCATCCCGAGCGAGAAGATCGTCAGCATTGGTTTTCGACGAAGATTCTCGGACGAACAATATGTTCATTGAACGGATCCGACGACTCAGTGAATCAGGGAAGATCTGGCGTGCAGAACAAGATGCTCTCGACGCGCAAAGAGAACCTGTAGAGTTGTACGGTTCTCGATCAGGAACCCCTGATTCAGAAGTGGCCCGAAGTGACTGGTAGATCTCGAGATTGTGTTGGTTAATTGTACCACCATGGCGAGAAGCACGGCATGTGTGTCGTTTGATATGCTGTGTAACATTTACAGAACCACAGCGCTGGAACATCGATCCAGTTCCGAAGACAAAGCAACGACAGATGTTCGTTATTGGGGTTAGGATTAGAATAGATTGATCGGCAGTGTAACTGAATCCGGACTAGTAATCATCATGTGGTCGATTAATGCACATCCATGGATGATATTGTGAATGCAGTTCCATGAAAGGTGGAAGTGCTTGTCACATGGCAGACAAGAATACACGTACAGTACTTGGTGAAGGTTGATGCATGTCACTTCCTTCCCTTCTTTTCTCCGGGTGGACTCCTACTGGAATTGTTATCCTGGTTGACAGGTCTCATCAGACTGTGCAGTACAGTACGAGATGCACTACCATCATGATGGAATGTTAGTGCGAAATACTTCGTCTGCGGTATCATGAATATGTGTGAAGATAAATGAACTAGAAGGCTGCAGGTGGCATGACTGGATTAGAGCATGAGCGACCTCGTCTCCATTGTCGAGGCGATGAACATTGTTCACCACCTGCTTCTGCTTGTCGGCATCCACCTTCGGCTACTGTGCTTCGCTTCCGTCGCTGGCGTAACAGTCGGCGAGCGTAATCGTCATATCCTTCACACGTATCCGGCTTAGGCACAGCCATCTCCACTATGGCTTGAAACACCGATATGCACTCATTGCGCATAACTCGAATCTGTATTTACATGGGTTGACAATATTTGCATCTCAATTTAGGTCTTTGTTGGCCTCGCTGTTGGTTGCTATAATAATGCCTTCGTGGCAATAATCAACATGAGGTCGTCTGCGCAGACGTCTTTCCTTGCCCAACTCAACGAGACTTCTAGTCATGTTACGCAAGAGCTGCTCGATATCGTCTTGCTTGCTCAAGCGATTTGACTACAATGGCAGACAAGAAGAAGAGGCGGAGTCTTCGAACCCTCTACCGCTCGAACACACCCGATCTACACACGGTCTCCTCAGCTTCATCGAGCCCGATTGAGCAACGATATTATCCTACCCATTTCGAAGCCAGTGGTACGCCAACAGATGATGAAAGTCCAAAGTTATGGCCACGAGTCTTGACAAAAACGCACCGTTCTTCGGTCTTTGGCTCTTTGAGATCGCTACAATCATTGGATGAAGAAGATGTATATTTGACGAAAACCGAATCCAAAGCATCTTCCCTAAAGGATGTCGAATCTCCTGGGGGAGGTCTGTTCGGCGTTCAGGTCAAGAGGGCTGCAGAGCTACAAGTGGCTGGTAATTCCATGTTTCGGAAAAGGACACAATACGTTGTCCTCACCGAGTCGTACCTGGTCAGATTCAGAAACCAATTGAAGGCCTCAGAGACGTTCCCCACCATACCGTCCGGAAGCAAGTCTACTCCACGAAATATGCCTTCAGTCGGGTCGTATTCAGACATGCAGATGAGTGCTTACATGGATGCCACCCAGGGAATTCCTTTGGAAGACGTCGTAGCAGTTTACAAGGTGGAAGATGGCAGACCATACTTTACTATCGAAATATCATACCTTGACGACCGTGGAAAAAGAGGCTCCACTGTACAATTCAGCTTTAGTGGTCTGCAGGACGCAGAAGCCTGGATGGCGGCGATTCGGGAAACTGCAACGGCCAGACGAGCACAACAGGATCAGATATATCCGCAAAGGACCCTGGAGTATCTTGCCCGGGCACTAGAAAAGGACAGAGACTATGATCCTGTACATTTTCGGGTTTTCAAAGTTACACAACGTTCCCCCGTCCGATCCTCTTGCCGTGCTCCCAGTGATGAGCTGGGAAAGCATAGTTCGACTGTGTGTTACCTCGCTATTGGGATTAATAACGTACATTTGATTGCTTTTCCTCGGACATCTGGACGGTCGTCTTTCACCTCTTTATCAGAATTGGATGCTCCAACGTCTTTCGGCATCATTAGCCTAACATCAATCAAGGTCAAGTCATCCGACGATTCTTTCGAGCTCTACTTCCGAACGCCGCTGCGACAGCCCTATGTCGCTTCACTGGCCTCATACGATGCATCACAAATTGCTCTGTGGTTGAGGTACTCATCTGAATATCTCAGACCGGAATGCATTGTGCAGCCGTTTGTCTTTGATGTTCCCGCGGGCGTGGAAGATCAGATGGACCCACCAACCTTCCCAGCTGAAGACAACAACTGTTTCGACAGGACTCTTATTGCCTTTTGCTCCGCCTACCAGGTGGACACATCACGAATTTACTATTCAGTCGACTATAACTGTGAGGATGCGCCCTGCTTTAGGCTTCTGCCACCGGAGGCTGGCCCAAGCTATTCACTTCTGGAGTTGTTAGCAGTCTTCCGAGCGCTTCGATGTAATGAAGCCTTTACCTCAATCTCCTTTGCAAACATTAACCTCACTCCCCTGCGGAACGCTCATGATCCTTTTGGACCAGATAGTGATGGTTTGTGTAGCAGATCTGGCAGCACTGTGGATCTGCCTGGACATGCTGATCTATCTGTACTGCAGCAAGAACTTCGTGCCTTAGCGTTGAAGAACAGACGACTTCGTCGCTTCGATTTCTCCCACGCTAGAGTAGTTGAACCTGCAGCTCAGCGTGAGAGATCAAGTTGCGGAATACCTGAAGCATTGACACCACTCTGCAAAAAGTCTTTAACAAATGTGGATTGGATTACGCTGACAGGAATTCCATTGTCTGACAACGACCTCGAATTCATGGTTGATGCGGCATCAGAGCGACAGTGCCATCTACGGGCTCTCGAAATCGGAGAATGCAAGTTGTCAGTGCAAGATGTTGATGTTCTGTTAGCAACACTATGCGTGCATGATAACACCATGGAGGTGATTGACATCTCAGGAACACAGGGCCGGTTCAGTCCCGAATTGTTTCAGAGAGCCATGGGCGCTTTTAGTAGAGTCAGAAGGCTCAATCTAACGCGTGTGCAGAAAACGGCTGGGCCTGAGCCGCTGATTGCCCCAGAGACGCTATTGAGCTGGAGATTAGAGTCTCTGCATCTGAACGGTACTAGCCTGAATGAACAAAGTGTCGATACAATTGCCGCGTACCTGGCAAGCTCAAAATCGGATCTCCTTAGAGAATTTTCTGTGAACCAATGTGGTCTTACTGGCAAGGATCTGGCAGTCTTCTTCCGATCGATGACAAGAGAGGCTGGAATCGCGCGCAACATGCACGTTAGTGCTAGCGAGAACCGTCTAGGAGTGGGGAGCTCTATGCTATCCAAATGTATTGCACGGAACTTTGCACCGGTGTCGCTTACTATGCGTATGATGGATTTTGAGAAAGATCTCCATTTTCGAGAGCTCGTTGTAGCACTAACGCGAAACACAACCATCAAAAGCCTTGACATTTCTCAAGCATCGTTACCATATGATGCCAGCATGGAGACTTGCGAAGCATTGAAGGAGCTTTTTGCCTTCAACAATACTCTAGAGGAATTCGACATCAGCGGCGAGTTTGCCCACCTAGACGTGGCGCGTTTTGGTATAGGGTTGAACATTGCGCTAACTGGGCTTGAGAACAACAGAGCGTTGAAGATGCTGCGGATAGAACACCAAAACTTAGGCTTACAGGGCGCAAGTACGTTGGCGGCGGTGATTGAAAGCAACACATGCTTGGCAGAGATTCATTGCGAGCATAACGACATCAACTTGCAAAGCTTCACTGTTCTGGTGAATGCACTGAAGAAGAACAAGACACTATTGTACCTTCCGAGCCAAGAGGCTGACCGAGCCCGATCACTGGAGAAAGTCAAAGAGGAGTTTGAGGGAGTCGACCATGCTGAAGAGCCAAAATCGCCTGAGCCAGGAGCTCTGAAGCGGTCGATGCATGTAATTGCACAAAAGGCACCTCGACACCGACGACAAAGCAGCACGATGAGTGCTCAGTCCAATGGGTCTTTCAGCGAGCATGATGTTCTTGCAGCAATTGCAGCGCTGCAAGAGAAGTGGGATGCGCAAACGGCACGACTGCAACAATATCTCTTACGAAATTATCAACTGGTCAGTGGGTTGTCATGGGAAGAACTCGACAAGACCAAGGCTGGAACACGACCGGCGACGGCAGATTCACTCGAAAAAATGCTAGCACAAGTCCATTTTGACCAGCGTTCGAGCATAGATAGGACAGCATCACCCGAGGAAATGTATGATGAAAAACATGACCTGAATGAGAAGCGAGCAATGGTCTTTACTCTACCAGAAGACTAGTCGATGAGATTCATGGAAGGAGTGTTATACTTTCTATCTTGTACCAATCCAATTTTGGCACACGATTTTAATACCCATTCTGGAGTACTGGATATCTGCTTGGGAAAAGCACATGGAATTGCCAACAGCATATGGGATCGGCTTTTGGCTATGGTAGATGATGGGGTGAGTAACGCGGAGTTGACAAGGCGTTTATAGAGATTTTCATCGTTCGCCGTAGTCTATACTTTATGCAAACATACACGGTACTACCTATTTACTCACTACTTGTAACTTCAAGTCCGACGAAGACGTGGATGTAATGCCTCCACTCTTCAGTTACTGACATCTGATTTTGCCGCCTGAAATCTCAGGTCTTGAGTGGGGTCTTCGAGGACATGTGGCAAGCGACTCAGGCAACCACTTTATGTTTGCCAATGAAACATGACTTGTGAAAGTATTGGCTTCATGCTACGACTTTCTTGCTAACCCCGAATTCAACCATCTGCTTCTCGCTGCTTATTGTACAGTGTCAGAACATAGGAGAATTTAAAGCTTGACGGCTCGAGATCTTCAGAAGCCGAAATTGACAGATCTGCCCGAATCCACCTTTGATACCTCTCCCCACATTGAACGACGATTTAGGGGTCTACAACATTTCAGCAGCAATCAAATTCCACGTCAAGCTAGGAGTTTTGTGCAGCTGGAAGGTTCAACCTTGCCGTGACAGCTCAAGTTGAGATTCATTGTCAAGAGTCGCCTCGCCTGGTTTGTGATCGGGCTCTTGTAGCTGAGAAAGAACGCGAGGTCAGGTGCACAGCCACCATCTGAGGGACATGCGCTCGGTGTGAACGACAACCAGCGATAGAACCTTCTCCTTCAGAAACTCGAATACGCCTCAAACACGAAGAACAAAACCACCACCTCATCACGTCAGCTGCCGCATGCGACCCTCATATCCTTGACTCGTCGTTATCCTATGGTTTACGCGTCCTCCTACCTCTCGAAATGCGCCGCTCGGTCATAATTTTCCTGCTTGTCGCAATCACAATCCTTACCTTCCTCCTCCATACTGTGTCAACCCTCATATCACTCCTCATCGAAGACGCCTCAAGCGATGCCATACAGAAATCTGAACTTCCAGCTCCGAACAGCACGCTTTTTCCTTCGCGACCGCAGCTGATACCAAAGATCATCCATCAGACATACATCAACAGTTCCATACCTACGCAATGGCTCGCAGCCCAGCAATCCTGCATAGATCTGCACCCAGACTATGAATACAACCTCTGGACCGATGACCGCTCCCTTGAATTTATCACGAAAGAATACCCATGGTTTCTAAGCACCTTCAACGGCTACAAGCACAATATCCAAAGGGCTGACGCGATACGCTACTTCGTCCTAGCATACTACGGCGGTGTCTACATCGACCTAGACGACGGCTGCAAGCGCCGCCTAGACCCCCTCCTCTCCTACAACGCCTTCGTCCGCCGCACCATCCCAACCGGCATTTCAAATGACGTCATGGGCGCCATCCCCCAACACCCCTTCTTCCTCCGCGTCATCGAATCCCTTCAAGGCGCAAACAAAAAATGGGTCCTCCCCTACATCACGATCATGGCCTCAACAGGCCCGTTGTTCCTGTCCGTAGTCTGGAAAAAATGGATGGGCGAACACTCTGACCTCCTCCAAGACGGCAGCCCGGGTGAATGGAAAGGCCGCGTCCGCGTACTCATGCCAGATGAATACAAACTCCACAGCTGGAGCTTCTTCGACATCTACTCCGGCAGCAGCTGGCACGGCAAAGACGCACAACTAATCTTCTGGATGGGCAAGAACTGGCTGCTTCTCACTGCAGCCGGGACCACCATCGTCCTCACTATTGGATTATGTCTATGGTGGGTCTACGGCCGTCTCCTGCTACTCGGTAGACAACGCGGCTATTTTAAAGTTGCATCAACTTCAACTTCGAGATTTGGCGATGGTGACGGTGATGTTAATACGATGGCGACGACGAGAGGGACACATGCGTCGCGCAGTTCACCGGGCCGCACATCGGCGAGATCGAAACATCATCAGAAGCAGGGGTTGCCGTTGTGGAGGAAGTGGACTGCGGCGGATAGGAAGGTATCGTACGAACTTGTTGAGCAGCATGATGCGTAGTTGTGTACATGTCTTTCTGTTGTTGGATCTTTTTTTCTTTTTCTTCTTCGATTCAACAATTTATTTGAGCGTTGGAGTTTCGGCGATGAGATTGGTTGATTGTGGTTGGACGGTTGTTGTTGATGATGATGATGCTTCTGAGAGCTGTGGACAGTGAGCTGTGGGCAGTGTAGACGGGTAGCTTTAGTAGGTTGAATGGAAGATAATTCTGGATTTTCTCTTTCACCTGGCTGTTACTCTTTGCTGGTGTTCGACTACCTTGCAAGCTACATGTATTGTTTTTAAGCTTGTGCTTATCCGTTGTTGTCTATCATCTTCCGTGTATTAATTAGTATTCTTGTAAAGGGGCCAGGCTGTTAGAAGGAGAATGTAACATACGTATACATGCATGAATTACGTCTGGTGTTACCCCCTTGATTCGAGTCAAGTTTTTTTTTTTGAGTAATTTAGACCGGCTACAGGTAGATGGGATAACAGGTATCAGGAATGTGGCTTACGGAGAGTGGGATGGATTTCACAGGGTAGAACACGGTAGGACAGGGCAGCACAGGACGGCGTTGTGCGAGAATTATTATACTTATAGAGGTTGTTTATTCAACCTGTGGAAGTACTGTAGATGTTTTAGAGTGGATAGTACCTTAATGGCTAACTAATTAGACAAACAAGGTGGCTAACAAGATATCAGACATGACTCTTTTCAATGCGCAGATGTTCTGCTCAATAGTTAATCACCAATTTCCGGATCCAATATGTGTGTATTTATTCAATTCATCTTTCCATCCACCGACCAAGGTAGTCTCAAGATTTGATTAACATCCTAGTACAAGTTCGAGATGGTGACTGTTACTTGGAAGCAGATGCTTCAAGTCCACGGTTGGATGTAATTAGTGCATATAATGTGCATAGCACTTCTGATTCTTAGATGTCAATTTGCTCGTGTTTCATTTTTCAGTGCTGGTTGGTGATGCTGTGTTGCGTCCGGGAGGTACTTTGGGATCTGTCTGCGCTTGGGGTACCGGAGGAGGTGGAATTGATGGAGAATCGGGATTGGGACGACGAGCGAATTTTGCTGGAGGACTGCATTTCGAAAGCTATTTGTTGTGCTCGTGGTTCTGGGATCATGGTATTGAGGAGACTGAATTATCCACGAGTAGGTATTTGTGGAGAGCGTCGCAACAGTACTTGAGCATGATCGGAATTGGGCGAGGCTGCTTTCATCGACGAGGTGTTTGATATGTGCGCTTCAAATATCCTGGTAGTAGCAGGTGTAGGAGCGTGGTGCCGACATGTTGGTACACAGCAAGCATTCCGGGGTCATGAATGATGATTTCGATACAGAGAATGAGTCTGGTTTCACCAGTCATCACCCCAGTCCTCATCCTTCTTTTTTCTGGTTGCCACGTTGGTTGTGTTAGGTTTCTTCATCGCGCTTGTCCCAATACTGCTGTTTTTGCTTGCTGGAGGGTCATTAGTAGCACCGAAGCTGTCCCAAAAGTCTTTTCGTTCGGGCCCAACTTGTCGGCTGCCTCCTCGGGCAGCGGCAGAGGCAGATGCAGCATTATCCTGACCCTCGACAAACTTGGCAAACTGCTCAGTGGCGCCTTTTGCACCTGCAGCAACGCCAGAAGTAACCGTCGAAAGGCCCTTTTGAGCTTGTCCTGCAAAGTCGGTAGAAGCAATCTGTTCTGGTTAACTGATGACCGTTCAACATTTTCGCAGGACTTACGTTTTTGGCTGTTGGTTGAATGTAAGATTCATTAACCAGTTTCGCTTGCTTCGTAACAGCTGAGCTGAACCAACCGAAGCCTTTGGTTAATGCACCCACAGGGTCCTTTTGAAACTCGTCTGCGGACAGGATACCTGTGCTGCTTTGCTGAGTGGGCTCTGGTGGCGCACTGCCAAAACCGGCGTACTTACCACCCTGACTTGGAGCGAGACCGTCAGGTCTTGAAGCATTCGCATTTCCCATCCGCGCAAAGTATGCCTCATTCTGAGCCTTCTGGGTAGGATCCATTCCGAAAGTTCCAGGAGCAGGAGACTGTGTCCGGCTGGCCGCGTTCGAGCCTATAGCATTTCTATTGACACCTGCTGGTGTACCGCTCCTGCTCTTCTCTTTGGCAGCTTGCTTCTCCCGTATGATAGCCCTCTCTTTCTGGAACGCTCCCATGTCAAAGTCTCTGTCTTCGACTTTAGCCGTCAATCGCTCCTTGTACTCCTCGCCGACCTCATTGTCATATCGTTCTTTTATCGTGCAGTCTTCGAACTGAGCGTCTCTCGAGTTAGCATTAAAGAAGTCTTGCCATGCTTTGTTGCCGCCCGACTGCATACGCTTGATCTCAGTTGACTTGAAAGCGTCCATAGATATCGATCGGACGAAGGAGATGTGTACACCGAGTCCTCGGTGGGTGCCAGCACATTGTAAGCAGATGAAGATAGCGAACTTCGGGGAAGCCTTTATGTCGCAAAAGTCAGCAAACTCCAGACTCCAACTTGAAGAAGTACTCTTGTGCCATCGATACAATTCTTGGTGTGGAAGGAGCCTACCCATTGTGGTGAAGGAGCGCCGCAATCACAGCATCTGTCATTACCCGCTCCTTCCTTCTTCTGCAGCGACGCGAGCTGCATGATCGTCAGCAACACCATTTGACATCAGTGGTGTTGATCCCTTACCTTAGTCCGCGTCTCTGGGTCTAACTCCCAGTTTGCTTGTGTTGCCATTGTTGTTGTTGATCGACTGTTACGAGAAGTCGAATCGCGACCTGTGGGGTTGAGGTTGCAGTCCGGACTTTAATGTGGTCTACGACTGTGTGACGCAGCCAAATTTATTAGCTGTAAACAAACACCTTGTCGATCGTCCCCCTTTTTCAATGCTGACAGTCAGGAAGAGACGAGCAAATCATGCCTTCTAGTTTCAAAGTGGATGGAATATAATTATATATCTACAGTTGTATTACAACAAGCTTCAATTCCCTCCTCGAAGTTCATTAACCAGAGCCTTTTCCCTTTGTCCAGTCATTCGCTCAAAGCGATCAACAGACATAGTAAATGTTCCTCTACCCCCAGTCATGCTTCGTAAATGTTTTAGATACCCAACCATCTCTTTTAGAGGTACCTTGGCTTTGACCGACCGTTGTTTATTCACTTCCTGATCCAGATTCGTAGATGTGCCAAACTCAAAAGGATCCTTGGGTGCGTAAACTCTATTTATGTCGATCTCTCGTGAAATTGGCTCTTCATTGGCTTCGGCTTGTTCGTTGTCGCCGAGAGACACAATCTGGCCTCCTCTACTCGAAGAGATGTCTTGAATGACATTTCCCATACTTGCATCGTCCACCGAAATGTCAACATTCATGACCGGCTCCATAAGTGCACTGCCGCCTGCTGACGACACTTCTCGAAATGCTGAAACGGTAGCCAGCCTCGCGGCTGCTGTTAAGGATGAATACGATGTCTCTCCGCCAAAAACGTGTTTAGCAGGGTCAATAAGTAGCGTTACTTTCACACCACGAAGCGGATATGAATGAGCTGGCCCTCGAGCCAAGGCTGCCAGGGCACCGTTCGTGAATGCATTCTGCACCTCGCTGAGTGTCAGATGACCTGGGAGTGAGATAGCGTCGTCGCTGAGTGGACGCCCCTTTTTGTCCAATGATGGAGCTGTGACGACAATCACGTTTCCGTCTTGTTCATGCATTAAAGTGTTTTCGTCGTTATAGTCGTCTTCATCTGCTTCGTGCTGTAGTGACTCAACCTTCGCGGTACAGCCTGCTTTGCCCCTGGCATCCCCACGGGCTGACGAGTCGAAGACCTTGGTATTGAGAGAGGAAGCCTGGGTCAAAGTTTCTCGATATCCGATCGCGATCTTACCCATGCTGGCATTGGCTTTGAGTTCTCCAACGAGTCTGTCTCGAGCGATCTCTAGATGCAACTCCCCCATGCCACTTATCAGTGTCTGACCAGTGTCCTCGTCTTGTGTAACGTGTAGACTCGGATCTTCTCTGAGCAATAGGTTCAGCTTGTCATGCATGTCCCGTTCATCCTTCAGACTGTTTGCTTCAATGCTTGCGAAAAAGACAGGGGGAGGAATGTGAATGGGACGAAGCTGAAGCCCGTCCAACGGTTGTGGTGGTACAGCTCTATTTCCATGGCAAGATATCAATGTATCTCCAGTTCGCGCAAACTTGGAGCCCGCTATCACACCAATCTGCCCTGCCTCAATTGTGTCTACCGGTACTGATTGGTTAGCATACATCCGGAGTAAGGACGTTGCTCGTTCAGACTGCTTGAGGTTCGTGTTATACAGCAATGCATTGCGATCAATCGTTCCGGAGTATACGCGAATATACACAAGAACTCCTTTTCGAGGATCATTCACCACTTTGAAAGCAAGGGCACAACCCTTCAAAGTCTTTTGCATCGCCGGTACGGCAGCATCGCCTTTCTTACTTTGCTTCGACTTTCCAGAGCTCTTGACGACCAGCTTGCCATCCAACAGATCACTCAACGTACCGGTAGTCTCACCAATGCTAACCTCAGCTTGAGGCCGCTCGAGAGGACTCGGTAATAGATCGTTCACCGCATCAAGAAGTGGTTGGATACCAATATTCCGAAAGCTGGCGCCAGCAAAAACCGGTATTAATCTGCCATCACCGGAAACGAGTGAGCGCCGTATAGAACTAAGCAGCTGAGTGGAGGTAATGGCAAGGTGATCTTCTTCAGCCTCAAGAAAGGTCTCAATCATGTCCTCATCGTGTTCGCTAAGCAATTCTACCAGTGCTATCCGAGCTTGCCTGAGCTCGGCAGCAAGGGTGGGCTCTGCATCTTCGAGTTGCGCTAGGTTGAGTCGAGTGATAGATTTGCCATCACCACCCGATTCATATTTCAAACCAGTAAGAGTTAGGACATCGGCAATACCGCAAAATTTGCCTCTGGCCCCCTCAAACCACGGAAGTTGACAGACCGCAGGCCAGCCCCCAAGACGAATGCCGATTTCTCGAACAGTTTGACCGAATGCTGCGCCTTCCCGGTCTAGCTTGTTGACATAAGCAATACGTGGGATGTTCCAATCCGCTGCTTGGTTCCAAACTTGCTCTGTTTGAGCTTCGACCCCCGCAACGCCATCTAAAACACATACGGCTCCATCTAGAATTCGAAGTGATCTCCGGACCTCAAATGTAAAGTCGGCGTGGCCAGGCGTATCAATCAAGTTGATACGATGTGATAATGCTGAACGAGGCTGCTGGTGCTTCTGCACTGCTTCAAGTATCTTCAAGTCCTCCGTCGGATCAGGCTGAGGAGGCCAGTTGAATGTTATGGCTGCCGACTGGATAGTAATACCCCGTGCCCTTTCAGCTGGCAAGAAATCTGTGACCGTTGAACCATCGTCAACATCTCCTATTCTTCGAGTATGACCGCTGTAGTAGAGCATCCGCTCCGTAGTCGTTGTCTTTCCGGCATCAATGTGCGCGATTATGCCGATATTGCGTGTTCTATCAGTGTCTGAAAAGACCTGTTGATTGCGCCGAGACGGTTGAGAAGCGAATCCATGCCTCAAGCTTGGTGTCGATGAACCAACAGCCTTCGATCTTCCTAAAGAATACAATTGCCTCTGCAGCAGCCCATGTCTGAAGAGCATTCCCTTGCGAAATAGAATTAATTGATATGTAAAGATACACAAAATATGAAGGACTTGCTCAAAATGGAAGGAATAGATGTAAATGAGGGACTGAAAAAGACAGGACGGCACAAAGAAAGACTGTGCAATGATTCAGTTTGACTGCATTCTAGAACGATACGAGATACATAAAAAACCTCGTCGTCGCCTCACAATATGGAGAGATCTGCCAAGCCTGAAATAGCTGCAGCGGACGAGCACCTCAGGCATCTCTAGCATCTCTTATCATCAAGCCTGCGGAAAGCTCCACTTGCTCCGGAAGACCACCTCGACGGGCCCTCCATAACTGACTTCATTACCTTAACTGCCAGCAGTTTGTTGTCGGTTTGCTGTTGGATCTTTGCTAAGTCCCAATATCACCGTATTACGCAAGATTCATACTTACCCTGAAATCTACCTACTTAAGTGTCGCTTCACCGATCTAGGAAGCCACCACAATTATGGATTATTCGGCAGCGATAGAGTCCGATCCTGCAGGTCAATCACCATGGGGCTCTTCTTCTCCACGAGCACAGAGAACTCCTTTCGCAGGTGCAACGCCAGAAATTCCTTCTACTCCCTCCAGACATGCGACCAGCGATTCTCAAAGCAGTCTGCCCGACCCAGCGTTATCGGCTTCCCAAGTATCCACTAACGGTAGCACATTCAACGAGCAGCAGACCCCAGTCGAAACCTCTCCCGAAGCCGCACCCTCAGAAACTACACAACAGCAGGCGCAGGGTCAGACACAGCGTTCGCAACCTCAGCAAGCCCCGCAGCAACAGCAGGCTCAGCAAAGGCCGGGCGCGGCGAGATATCATAGTGCCCGTCAGCACAGGCAGGTGCCTCAATATAAATTACAAGCGAAAATTACAGCCCTCGAACGAACTGGTCGGAAAGATCCCGTTCTTCGATTCGATGTATATGTACGGGATGTCTACGATTTGGTATGAGAAGTAACACTAATGTCATAACATAGACTGATCTTCCAAAATTTCGAACCACACAATTCCGTGATGTCCGAAGAACACATTCTGAATTTGTCAAGCTCGCCGAGCATCTCATATCGTCCAACCCGGAGGCAATGGTTCCTGCTGTACCACCTGCGCTGACATCTGCTGGAGCTGGCACGGATGAAGATGAGGCTCGAGTAAAAGGATCGATACAACGATGGCTCAATTACGTGTGCAGCAATGATGTGCTCATGCGGGATGAAGAAATGATCTTCTTTGTGGAAAGCGATTTTGGTTACTCACCCGTTGTAAACATGAAGCAGCCAGCAACAGGCGTGAGACGGAAAGTACTTAAACAATTTGCGCCTCCACCAGACGACACTCCTGAATTGCACTTTGCCCGTCCAGTGGTCAAAGCATTCTATCTAGGAACATTAGATGCTGCTCAACGCATGGACAAAGTTGTGAAAGCTCGGCGAGGTATATACGATCACCATCGAACATTTTGTTGCACCACTAACATGTCCTAGCTCTCGGTTTGGCCGAATCATCTCTGGGAGAAAAGCTGGCTTCGATGCATGTTCAAGAGACTCACCCCGGTCTGTCTCACGCTTATCGCAAGCTTGGCCGTATCATTCAGACCTGCGGCGATTTTCATGCTGCTCAGGGCACAGGTGAAGCTACAACTCTAGGTGATACTCTGAGTTATCATTCAGCCGATGCATTCATAGTCAAGGAGACCTTGACAAATCGACACATTCTCCTTCGAGAACTCGTCCAAGCAGAAGCAGCCCGTAAAACCAAGGAAACAGCAGTTAACAGACTGAAAATGAGCACCAGCATCAAGCGGGACAAAGTCGAGGAAGCAATAACACAATTTGACGAGGCAGCTCAGGCAGAGGGTTTCCTACGCTCCAAAACACAACGCGTAACTGGCAACCTATTGATCGAGAAGAGAAGGTGGTTCGACCGAACCTCCAACGACATACTCGGATCAATACGAGAATACGTACTCCGCCAAATCGAGACAGAACGACGCATGCTCGCCACTCTCGAAACCGTGAGACCCGACGTCCGCAGCATAGATGCCTCCGGCGGTCTAAGCCGACTTGGCCGCGAACACCATCCCAACGTCAGACGAATCAGCATGGCCAGCAGTCAGACAGTCAAGGGCGATGCATGGAGCGGAGTAGCAAGGTCACGAGACACGCTTTCAAGAAGCGTGAGCGGGACTTTTGTAGGCGGTATCCCAGAAATCGACGATACACAGAACGGTGGTAGTGGTGCAGCGGCAACAGCGGAGGGGAATAGACCGAGAAGCGGGACTGGAAGTGGCAGCTTGAAGAGTGGCGCCAAGGAAGACGAGGATAATGATCGCGTTGATGCTAAGAATGCGGCGTCGAGGTTAGCTCAGAGTACGTTCTAAATGAGATACTGCTCACGATCAGCTACTCCCACGGATCTAGAGTATTCGTGAGCTTGTTGGCCCCGCCAATTCATACCTCAAGAACAAAACTTTCTCAAGCATGCATCTTCGTCTCCCATGTCATACTGTAGTAGCACCCATGGTAAAGCAGCACGAACGCTTACATCTACCATGATATAGCACCTCACTCAGCAGGAAACCCTTCTTTCTTATCATACCTCAGAACTCTCATATCGACATATATATTGTGTTTGCACAATGACAGTAGTACTGTAGTAATACCTACCTTAGGTAGCTATTGTTCCCACAACACCATAACGTGCTGTAGCACCCCCCCCAAAACACCTACTGTACTCACTCGTTCCTGTCCACACCCTGCATCCTAATCTGTAGCATTGAGGGTGTACATACAAAGTCCGTCCATACGCACGGACGTATGCAACCAGAGCAGGTCGATTACTGTGTATATGTAGTACCGTCCTTGGCTTGTAGTTGTGTTATATTGGGGAATTCATGGTTTGTCGATGTGTGGGTGAATGATAGGTGAGGTTTGTATAACTCTGTAGAAGGGTACAAGTCGCGGCTGGTTGTTAGGGAGAGCGAGGAAGACAGAGAGAGAAGAGGGGGGGAAGGATTTATGTCTGTGACTGTGCTGCTGGGTATTGTGTATGTAGTGAAGCGTAGATTTCGTAGCGGTGTGTATGTGGTATGTGTATGCCGTGGTGGATTTATGGCGTGTTGTGATAGATCGTCGTGAGGTTATGATTGTGTGTGTTGAGTCAAGACGTCCTAAGCGTGTGTGTGTACATGTGTGAACCTGGCTGGGACATGGCAGGGTAAGGTAGGGATAGAACAGTAGTACTGAGGCACGTGAGAAAGATAAGTAGTACAAGTAATTGGCACATTTGCTTCTCATTGATAACTCATTTACTTTGCATTAATAACTCAGTCTAGGTACATATCATGTACAGTACAAGAACAGTACAGTGTGTATCGTACGCTAAATATTCATCGCTGGAAAGTTCCCATGCAGTTTACAACATACACATATATCAGTCTCCCATCCAATCCAATTAACCTTATGCCGCTAATATCCTAATCATTCCCGAATGGATGCACCACGCATAGCACCCTCAGCCACTCGCCTCAACAGGACGACGATAGGCCCATATCCGTGGCACAACCCATACCTCCGTGATGCGACCCGTTCCAAACCGTGGAATGTGCTTAGGCCACGGCTCACCACCACCGAAGCCAAAGCGTATGGCATGCTTACGGATCACGTGAAGATATCGATCCCGCATTAGCTCGACCGACGGGATAGTGCCCTTGTCGAGGTACGACCAGCACGCGTCACAGTACACCGACTCTGCGTGCTCGGAGGAGCGACCGCAGCATTGGCAGGGACGCCAGAGGAAGCCGAAGGCGTCGACGTGGCCTGTTAGGCCAAGAGGTTGCAGGGGCGGAGGGACCAGCAGGTTTTCCTCCCAGTTTCTGGTGTCAGGGTTGACGACGAGGGAGAGCGGGGATTGGCGGGGTGCTGGTGCCGGTGCTGGTGCTGTTGCGGCAGGCATTGGCGGAGGAGCAGGAGGGGTGATTTCCGGTCGTGGTATTGGGAGGCCGGAGAGGGCTGGGTCTGAACTGCGCCTCGGAGATGACAACCTTATGCTGGTCCTTAGGTGTGCTGCTGGGAGTGGTTCAGACTGAAAGGGGATGTTTCGGAGAGAGCCGCCAGCGTTCGGCCGGGTCTGTCTCGCTGAGCTCTGCTGTTGATTGAGCTCGCGATCTCTTGTCCAGGAGCCAACACCATTGGCCGGATGTTGGTTGGTGTTGTTGGTTTGCGGCGGCATCGCGGCGGCCAGGCCGAGATTGTGGCCCGCTAAGGGTCCAATGCCTGGTACAAAATGGGGCTTGCTAGCAATGGGCATGTAAGGAGCCCGGAAATGGGCATACCTGCAGTCTTGGCCCCTGCTGCAGTAATCGTAGTTGGCAAAGAAATAGCATGTCATCCTTGAGGTGTCGACGGTACCTTCGTTGAGTTGAAATGTTTGAGTAGAAGCCATTGTATACTGAACTAGGGGTTTGCTTTAGTTGACTGAAAGGTGGTCCGGGATTGAGGTCAGGGTGTTCTGAGATTGAAGTGCAGGTACTCTGAGAGTGAGGTACGGATGTTTGGAGACCGGAGTGAAAGTATTAGAAGTTTTATGCTAGGCAGTAACGGTATAAGTGTATGCGGATTGGGATACGCAACTTCTGAACCTTATGACCGATCTCACATTTATACTTGATTGTATAGACGCTAAACAGTTCAACGGAGGACCTGCAATCTGAATATGGAAAGGCGGGTGTATAGATCCATTTCGCACCGTGTAATGCTGAGGACCTGCAGCGATATACAGTATTGAGCATATAATTCCTGAGGCACTGTTCTGTTAATATGGAGAAAAACAAACCTACCGAGAAACTGATAACTGAAACTTGAAAGAATGAATGTAACGAACGTAGGTCTGCAGTATAGGCCAATTACAGCTATGTTTGATGGTATCCATGTTGGTCTATAGAGGAGATGTTGGCTAACACGATTTGAAGACCATGCATATCTGGAAATGTTAGCACTAGGCTGCGTAGACCCGGAAGATTTGCTGAAGTAACTGAAAGTTAGTTTTTGATTTTGCAAGTTGCCCTTTGCCAGGACCTCGACGGGGAGTCGAACCCATGGAATGTTTGGTTGTGTCGAAAGAGGACGGCTTAGTCCAACTCATTGTCGGGTACAGACATCTTTTGGTCGTGAGATACCCCGCTTGGTAGAATTGCCCAATCAGCCTTCTCGCTCACCATGATACATTTTGACAATGGCTGGATCAAACTGGCGCCTTCATCAACGCTTCCAAGCGTAATAGCAATATGTCGTGGATCGCTATCATACATCATTGAAACGCATGACCCGCAAGTTTTGCATAACCCTCTTGTAGCACGATCGGTTTTCCGCCATATCTGGGGTGAAGTCGTCCAATGTACTTGATCTATATTGAAGTGTGTAAAAGCAATATAATCTGAGCCTGAGCATTTTCTGCATGTCGTACAATAGCAATGGACGGTCTGCTGAGTAGGGGGTCTAGCAACGAACTTCACTTTCCCACAAGCACAGCTACCAGTAATCTGGGCTTGGGAATTGGTGTTGTCATTCATGGTAATAGTTCAATGACTGAGTAGGATCACTTTTGATCGAAAGAAGCCTTATAATGTTAGCCGTAACTGCTACAACTTAAAGAGATGAAGTTGATATTGTGTTAGTAATCTGCGTGCACCCCTGTGAGAATGACGTTCTGTCCTGCCATTCGAAGTAGTCGTTCGTCAAAATGACCGCTCGTTTGTCCCAGAGGTCTCTTTCTGTACGCCACGATGATTATTGTTCACGTGCTATCCGAGGATGAACGGACAACGAGGATTCATCCTGTTTGACATGCCCTTTACTGACAACTTTGAGAGTGAAGGTGCTACCATAAAATAGTCTTTCTAGAAGATCTGTCCAGAGACAACCTATTGTATAGTGGAAAGTTCTACGAATTCTGTTCTATACCGCTTATACCTCGAGCATTCTCGTCGAGGCTTTATTGGGCCCCCGCACCTACATTTTATTCAAGCCAGGCTCATATAGAACCTGAGTCAAGTAGCATCCTTACAAAGCGCCACCTACGCTTTCGATTTTCGACAGGAATCTTGTATCAAAGCACAACCTTGTCAGTCTCAGCTTACCACGATGCCGCCCAACGTCTTCATCACAGGTGCCACAGGTTATATCGGAGGTGACGCCTTAGTCGACATTGTCGCAGCCCATCCAGACTGGGAGATCACATGCTCTGTCCGTAACAGTGACAAAGGAGCCAAAATTGCCGCAAAATATCCTCGAATCAAACTGGTTTATGGCGACCTTGACGCTGTGACAATGATCGAGGAAGAAGCATCCAAAGCTGACATTGTGTATCATTTTGCAAATTGTGATCACGAAGCATCCGCAGAAGCCATTGCTAAGGGACTTGCTCGCAGACAAGAACAGACACCCGCCTTCTGGATCCATACCTCTGGCACACTGATTCTAAGTCCGGAATTCATTGGAGAGGGTACCATCGGCGTATTGCATCCAAAGGTGCGAAACGATGGGGAAGGAGTTGATGAGCTGCTAACACTTCCTGATCAAGCCGCTCATAGACCAGTTGATAAGATTGTTATAGGAGCGTTCCGAGCGCACCCTGACAAGATCAAAACTGCAATCGTGTGTCCACCCACCATCTACGGCAAAGGTCGAGGCCCAGACAACCAGAGAAGTGTGCAAGCATACGGCGTAACCAAAGCTTTTTTGCAACACCAGCAGGCCTTCACAATTGGCAAGAGTGAAAACGTTTGGCACCAAGTTCATGTACAAGATCTCTCCAAGTTGTATCTCGCTTTAGGCGAGGCAGCTAGTGCTGGAGGTCCACCAGCTACCTGGAACGACCAAGGATACTATCTCGCAGAGAACGGTTCCTTCGTGTGGGGGGACGTGATGCGGACTATCGCGAAGGAGGCACACAAACAGGGCGTCTTACCTTCAGCAGATGCAAAGGAGATGTCAGTGGATGAGGTTGCCAAGCTCTGGGACAAATCTCGATTCAGTGTGGGCACGAACTCTCGAGGAGTGTCTATCCGTGCCAAAAACCTTCTTGGATGGAAACCAAAGGAGAGGTCTCTCATTGACGAAGTCCCTACGATAGTCGAGGATGAAGCCAAAGCCTTAGGACTGATCAAAGGTCATGCCGAACAAGTGACTGAGTAGTTGGAGACTTAGAGGACAATGCAAACTCGCAACGTATGTTCAAAAACTTTAACAATTGAAGACGAACAATTTCGAGCATTATCACGAATGCTTCTCATTCTGGTAATATGACATTGTATTCGTCACCTTCTCACTGGACAAGCAAAGAGCAACAATCTGGTTGCATTGACATGTATAGGTAGGTAAATGATGATCTGCCGAGATTCTACCGAAATTGTCTGGCCGTGACGAGGCTGAGATAAGCCGTAGCCGAACTTTGGCGACTGCGCTGCCAGTGATCGAGCCCATAATGCCCTGTTGAAAGCAGTACGCCGTCTCCCAACACCAATTACCCACGTATCTTGGTCTTCATATCTCTGACTCAGTCTGATGCATTTCTCGATTAATTAAGATTATTACCAGCATAGATCTATCCAAGCTCACCAATACACTGAAGAACAAGCCATTTCGTATGAACGACCAGACACCCCGACTTAGTCTCCGCCTGAGTGGGACTCGACAGAGGCTTGCGGTAGAGTATGCCGCCGGCTGGAGGTGGGAAGAGGAAGAGAAGTGATAGAACGTACTCAGGCGATGACACACCTCGTGATTCACCTCATCGCCCTGCAGATCTAGACCTTGCGAAACAAGGGCAACCACTATCACCTTCACAGGCACGAGACGATGATGGTAGGATGGCTAGACGTTCAAGTAGGGGAGGCAGAGGCGTGCCAATGGTGGACAACATTCAAACATCTACGACAGACGCGTCGGCAGTGAAATCTTCTCATGAACCACTCGCAGATGCGTCCATGGTGAATGGCGATCCTGATGAATCTGACAGCGCACACGAATCCTTTGCCTACGAGCACCTTACCGATGACTATATCAAAAGTTGGGAGGATGAAGGCAGAGATCAAATAAAGTCGAATTTAATCGGTCTGTGCCAGGTTGAAGATGAAGACACGCTCAATGTTTTCATGCAGGAGCTGGTTGAAAGTGCTACAACAGGTCGTTTAGACGCCAAAGATGTGGGTCTGCTGGTCAAAGAAAGCATTGCAGATACTGCGTCTGGGGATGCAGCTAACACAGGTTCACTTCAAGACGCCTTGCTAAGTGCTGTGGCAGTCGTCTTTGCCGACGAAGAATCAGGTTCGAAAGACAACAGCCCAATCCTGCACGTATCCGAATTGGCAGAGTTGCTCTATGCCACCGACATCAGTCCTGACGTCTTGCGACTTGAATTTGACTCAAAACTAATAGAACAACTTGGTCTCGTCAGAAACACCTTTTACAGGCAGATGGTACGTAAGCAAACCAATCTCTTGTACCGACAATCCAACTACAATCTGTTGCGAGAGGAGTCGGAGGGGTTTTCCAAGTTGATGACGGAGCTTTTTACTACATCTGGAAGCGAAGCACATCACAGCGGCGTTGTTGAAGCTACGGTAGAGAAAGTGAAGGCGATGATTGGTGCCTTCGACTTGGATGTCGGCAGAAGCTTGGATGTGGTGCTCGACGTATTCGGGTCGGTATTGGTCAAGCAATACCGCTTTTTCGTCAGATTCCTACGAGCAAGTCCTTGGTGGCCTCGGCTAGAAAACGAGGAGCAGGGTGGTCGTTCACCGTTGCGCATTGGCGGATTACCTCAGTGGGCATTACCTGGCTCGACAGAATGGCAGCTGAGTGAAGATCAGAAAGCAGAGCTGGCACACTCTTCCAAACGACGTGACACCGCGTTTTGGGATCTCGCCAGGAAAGAGGGTCTAAAAGCCTTCTTTCATCTAGGTAGCAATCAAGCAGTCCTAGGCCCGGACGAAACAAGAGCAATACCGCATGCAGGGAGCTACGAAGCTGCTCAGCTTCTTGGTTTCAAGCTTCGGTTCTATGCGCCTGGTGCAGAGGGTGATAGTGCCGAGGGCACTCCGAAAAACCTCATTTACCTCGCTGCGCTGCTAATCAAAATCGGTTTCATTTCTCTGCACGACCTGTATCCGCATCTATGGCGGTCCGACCAGGAGATGGAGAGACTCAAGGCCCATAAACAGGCAGAAAAGGATGCCCAGGAAGCGGCTGCTTTGCCAGGTGCAGGCGCTCAAAACGCGTTGGCTATGGCTGGTGCTTTGTCGGATGACATTGCGTCTATGCCAGCCAGAGTTAAGGACCAGGCTATGGGATCAAGCACGCCTGCAAGGGACGCTGCCGGGTCTGAAAAAGCTACCACAAAAGACTCGATTGCAGAAAGACCTGACCAGAAGGTGGCGCTACTGCTGAGCTTGCTCGCGATCGGCGCGTTACCTGAAGCGTTGTTCATCCTTGGCAGATTCCCTTGGATAGCAAACTTGGTTCCAGAGCTACCCGAACACGTTATCAGAATTCTACACCACTCCTTGGACGGGGTATCTGACGAGTCGCGGCCTTTGAAACAGCGTTCCACACTTACTCGACAACAGCCAATTCTTGAGACAGAAACGGCTGGCATACAGAAGGGACAGACTATCTTGGAAGTTGCTCCAGCTCGCAAAGTTTTGCGATGGCCACTGTTGGATCGAGATGATAGCGAAACAGATGGGATCAGCTACCGCTTTTACTGGGACGAGTGGAGTGATAACGTTCCTGTATGTCAAACGGACGATGATGTTTTCACGCTCACGCAGACACTGCTACCCCTGGTTGGTGCCAGAATTGGTCACGATCCGTCCCTCTTCTTGAAGCTTGTACGCATCGGCAAAGCCAGTCTGCAAAAGCGCGACACTACGCAAAATCGTGACCGGTGGCTTGAGTTGATCAAGAGGCTGCTTCTTCCATCACTGAGTGTTGCCAAGCCAAACCCTGGACTTGCCAATGAGTTGTTTGAGTTGATCAGCCTATATTCAACGCATGCCAGATATCTTATGTACTCTCAGTGGGTCGAACTAGAGAGGAAGTCGGACAAATCAGACGCAGGACTCGCTGTCAAGCAAGCCAAGAAGGAAACGAGCGATGTACTGAAGAAGATATCGAAAACGAACCTGAAACCGATGGCGAGGGCGCTTGCTAAGATCGCATACTCAAACCCTCATGTTGTAGCTATACATGCGCTTTCGCAGATTCAGCACTACGACGCGCTTGCGGACTGTTTCGTCGAAGGCGCTCGGTACTTTACAGATTTAGGTTACGACGTCCTAAGTTGGGCTTTGGTTCAGGCAATGAGCAACCCAGGCCCCCAGAAGAAACGTATACAGGAGGACGGTATCTTTGTGAGCAAATGGCTTGTCGCATTCTCTCGATTTGGCGGCAAGATTTACAAGCGATATCAACTCATGAAACCTGGACCAATCCTGCAATTTGTGTCGAGACAAATCGGTAAGGGAGAAGTTGCAGACTTGGCAATGCTCGAGCAAATGGTCGTGTCCATGGCTGGTATCTCACCAGATACCTCTTTCAACGAGACACAGTTACTGGCCATGGGAGGTGGGCAACTATTACAATCCCAGACTATCTTACAATTGCTTGACCAACGACATGCGTCGAAGGGCACCGCCAAGCGACTGATCAAGGCACTCAACGAGCACGATTTGACTGCGAAAATACTTTTGTCTACCGCTCAGTTAAGACAATCCTGTATCTTTGATCAAAGTGACCAGCCTTTGAAAGCAGTTGGTAATACTTTCGATGAGGTTACTCGCATCTTAGGGTTATACCTTGAACTTCTCAAAACCAATCTGTCACTAGATGAGTTCCAGTGTATTATACCCAGTATCGCCATCATGATGAACGAATTCGATATCCCTGCTGAGATTGCTTTTTGGATCGGCCGGGCAATCATCCAGAAGCAGCTCAGTGATTTCGACAACGCTGCGCTCAAGGACAATGCTACCAAAGAGGTCAACGGAGACGTCGATATGCTTGATCCAGATGCATCCGAGGAGGATGGTGAAGCCAACGAAAGTGAGGATCAAGGGACCACGGCACATACGCCTACAGAGAATGAAATGAATGGTGACGTAGATGAGCATACGCAGGAACCCGAACAAAACGATGACTGTTGGCATCCTGTTTTGAAGACTATCATGGATGACATACAGCCCCAGCTACCAGAAGAAGTTTCGCATCTCATTGGTGCCGGCTTCTACACAACCTTTTGGCAGCTCTCAGCCTATGACATCCACGTTCCAGGAAAGTCGTACGAGGACGAAATGAGCCGGCAAAAGAAGAAAATCAACAGCATCACCTCTGACAGGACCAATATCAGTGTTTCTGGGTCAAAAGCCAGGGATAGCCAGCTAAAGCAACTCAGACAACTCGTTGAAGATCTACTTGCGGAGAATAGGCAACACCTCAAGGCATCCGGTCAAACCAGAACGCGGCTGCAAAAAGAAAAGGAACACTGGTTTATGGGCAAAGCTCGGCTTTCTAATGAGCTCAATACTGCTCTCATGGAGCATTGTTTCCTACCACGTATGCTACTTTCACCTGCAGACGCCTACTACTGCTTCAGACTTGTCAAACTGCTGCACTCTCTTGCGACTCCCAACTTCAGGACTATTGGTTTCTACGACTTGCTTTTCAAGACTGAAAGATTGACATCACTCATCTTTCAGTGTACATCCAAAGAAAGTGACAATCTTGGCAAATTCCTGTTTGAAGTGTTAAGAGATTTCGCAAGATGGCATCAAAACACGGCAACATTCGAGAAAGAGGCCCACGGTACAAAGAAACAGCTTCCTGGTTTTGCTAAGAAGGTAGAAAAAGGCAAGCCTCACATCCTTTTCGACTTCGATGACTTCAAGAAGGTTTTGTTCAAGTGGCATTCGAACCTGCACGCGGCATTGCTGAAGTGTTTGGCTTCACCCGAATATATGCATGTCAGAAATGCTATTTCTGTGCTTCGTCTCGTTGCTCCAGTTTGGCCTGCTGTCGATTATCACGGAAGGCAGCTTAAAAATGCTGTCGACAAACTCCGCGAGTCAGAAAGAGAAGATCTCAAGGTTCCATCACAGGCTATTTCTGGAGCCCTCCATCGCCGACAAAGAGAGTGGGTGTCCCCAAGCGCGTTCCGACCTGGTCCCGAAGGAGTGCAAGAACAGACAAATGGCACGACTTTGGGGCAGACAAAAGAAGAGGCTGGGGAAAGTTCTCAACAAAACGACCAGCCTAATAGGAACCAGACTCCGGATGTCAAAATGAGTGATGTCCCTGCTTACATTAATGGCGAGAAGCAAGAAGAACAACCTACTAGAGATCCTGAGAAGACGCCATCAACCACTTCGAATGCCGACCAGAAAACTTCCTCTCGTGCCACCACTCCACTTCCCCCTCGACCCGTGCACGATAGCACTTCCCGACGCCTGCCCCGATCTGACAGTCGAGCGCATGACTTGCCACGTAGAGTGTCACCTCCACGCTTTCAGGCCCCGACTACACTTCCTACTCGTCCTGAACCAGACGCTCGAACTGGGTATCGCGACAGCCGGCCTCCACGTCCCGCTCCTGCCGATCCACCTCGGTCAGATAGCCGGTCGAACTACCCTAGACAACCAGTTGAACGAAGCCACGATCAGGCTTCCGAAGTGGCTCATAGGTACCCTAGAGGTTCTGATCGACCTAGTATGTTGGACCGGGACGAGCGGGCTCCTCGCAGGGATGATAGCCAGCGATCAGCCTACGACGAGCGAAGACATAACGAGCGAGAAACGAGATCGGAGAGAGAGCCCCGTGCGGATAGAGAGGCACGTTCAGAAAGGGAACCTCGCTCAGATAGAGATTCTCGCCACGAGAGAGAGCATATTCGACCGTCAGAAAGGGACCTTCCTCGACACAGTGACCGTGAATACGGTCGTTCGACACCCGATCTGACCGATCGACGAAGAGACGAACCACCCCCGCCAAGCCGTCGTGATATACCTGGAGGATCTAGTAGAAGTGCCACTGCTCAAAGTCAACCACCAAGCATCAACCCCGAGCGAGCCGCCCTCATTCAAGGCAGTGACGAAGCACGACCTGGAATGTCCATTCGTGGCCAAGCACAAGATCGAGCTAGATCGTCAAGGCCATCATCCCCGAAACGTGAAGAAGAACGCAGGCACGCCACCCGAAGTGAGAGAGACGATCGACACGAACGTGAGCACAAACCCGAGCTACACAGTCGGCCGAGTCACACACTCCCTACACCACCTGCATCCTCACGGACTGGTCCACCTTCTGGTCCGACATCCAGTCTGCCAAGAGATGGTCGTGGTCCTCACAGTCGTCCACCAGTAGATATGACTCATGGTCGTCTCGAACAGGATACTTCACAACGTCTACCACCTCGGCTGGAGCGTACTACCGAAGCAGAGCCGCCATCTGGACCGAGGACTCGAGTTCCGAACTCATCGCTGCGCAATATAGAGACTGCTCCTCCAATTCATGCACCGTCCACTAGCCGTCAACCACCCTCTGGACCGGGCAGACATGGTCGAAACACTTCGTTACCAGAGCCTGCACCACCAGTCGTACCACCCAGCAGTGATGTTACTGGTGTTCACCCCGATCGTATGAACCACATCTCGCCTGTCGAGCCACCCCGAGGTCAACGTCCTCCACCTCTGCAAACCGCTCCGCCATCTGGACCCCGAAATGCACCACCAACAGGTCCTTCCGCCCCCTCACCAAACACGCGTGGTCCACCATCAGGACCTCAGGCTGACAATGGACGAGGACGCCGGCATCCGATGGCTGCAGTCAACAACACTCTCGCTCAAGCAGCACAAGGTGGACCTCCACCACCAAACGGACGTGGTCGAGGAGGCCCAAGACAGAACAGCATATCATACCCTGGACAGATGCCACCTCCATCTCCAGTAGGCGGGCACAACCCAAACTTCCCACCTCAGCAAGACCTGATGGCAAACAGCAATCCGAACGGAATGCCCGTGCAACCAAGAGGTCCATCCAACAGACAAGACAACATGCGTGGAGACGACGACAGAAGACCAGCACGGACACAACCTTCGCAAAATCCGCGCGATGGCCCAAGAAACGAGAGAAATGGACCGCCAAATATGAACGACGACAACAATAGAAGAGAATCAAGGGGTCCACCAAGAAACGACGACGGTGCTCCTAACAACAGTAACAGGCCGAGAGGAGGATACAGAGGTCCAAATCCAAATGGCGATGACGCTACATCACAATCGAGAAAGCATCCAAGAGACGAAAATTCACAAGGACAGTATGCGGGCGGAATGGGGAGAGGAGGTTCGCGAATGGCTAATGATGCGAAGAGGCCGAGACGTGGTGGATGATTGAACACTAAGTAGATATCTAGGTGGTTTTTGATTGGAATTTGTACAGCATGCAGGCAGCCACGACCTGGCCGCCAAATGGAGGGAAGTAGTGGTGGAAGAATAGTGATTCGCCGATTGTGCTATGAGATAGCACGTGCAAGATAAACGGAGCGAAACTGAAGCATTTGCATCAAAATCATCGCCGCTACTGTGTTAATATTTAAGCATTTCTGATGGCGTTGGATCTACTTTACTCTCGAAAAGAGAAGAGTGAAGTTGATCACCGAATGGAAGATAAGGTTTTTAACTTTCAATGCCTCTTTCTGTACACTTCCTTCTACGATTGTAATATAGGTACTCAGTCTCTATGTTTCCAATACCACACTCGATCGACTCTAGTATCAAATCATCATCATTTCATGCCAAACATTGCATGCACAAGCACCAGCACATAAACATTATAGCTCCGAATGTCCCACCGCCCCCTCAAGATCCTCCATGCTCATAATCAAAACAACCAGACTCGTCCAGCCCGTAAAATGCTGCGTGCGCTGACCCGCGCCAGTCTCAGGATTATATTGCTCCCACGCGAAGCCTGTGTCTTTCCACTGCTTGACTACGTTTTCCACCACATTGACTCTAAGCTCGTTGTATATCTTGCGTGCTTGTGTTCTTGTCTTTGCTGGTGCTGCTGTTTTCGATGTGGTGTCTGTGGCGAGGGTGTGCAGTGATTTAATGATGAGGTAGTTCATGTTTATCCAGATTGGGGAGCGCCAGTAGTTTTCGTCGGTGCCGTAGAGCGGGTCTGAGGCGGAGAGGGAGCGGATGCCGTAGGATGACCAGAGGTGGTTTGGGTCGGAGATTAGGGTGAGGATGTGTGGGATGTTGGGGTGATTGTGGGGGAGGAGGTCGAGCATGAGGGGGAAGAGGGAGATGTAGCCTTTGTGGCAGATTAGGGTGTGTTCGTCGTAGTCGTCGATTGTGGCGTCGCAGTAGGTTTTGGATGTGCTGGACCAGTGGAGGTCGTCTAGGTTGGCGATTATGCCGTTCAGGTGTTTGGTGTATGTTTTGGTGTCGTCTTGATGGTTTTCGAGAACGGTGGAGAGGGTGGTGAGAGAGCGCGACATGAGGCCGATCCAGGAGAGGAGGTCGAGGTGGAGCTCGCCTGGGTGTGGGGGTTGTGCTCGTGGGTAGTCGTCGAGGCCGGAGGGTAGGATGTGGCGTGGTGTACGGCCGCGCCAGCGGTAGCCTTCTTTTGATGAGGTGGCTGTTCGTTCGTAGGATTTGATGTCACCGGCTTGAGTACGGCGGTACCATGAATAATGTCTTTGGAGCAGTGGGTAAAGGGCTTCGAGGCGCGCTTTGATACCTGGAATTTCTGAACTAGGCAGTGCTCCTGATTGGATTTTGTTGGCTAGAGCTTCGACAACGAGGAACAGCGTGGTTGGGTTCGCGTAGTGAGGGTACTGAACTTGAAACTCTGCTGGGACTTTGCTTCGTGCTTCGGCACCGAGAATTTGCTCTCGTGCAATCCAACCGTCCTCGTCGACCAAGCGGAACCAGGATTCCACGATCTGGAGTGTGAGATCTGTGTCCCATTCGAGAATGGGAAGGAGATGAAATCCTTCATCCCATAGAAATCCACGTGGGAAAAACGATCTTGACGGAACACCGGTGAACAGCTCAGTGGGTGGGTCAACACTTGGCTGTGCTCTGGCTCGCGCTTCGGCGGTTTGCTCCCAGAAGCCTTCGTCTTCCTCATCGTACTCTGGAGCGTAAGATCTATCCACCAAGGAATCACCATAAAAATATCCAATACCTCCAGCAAGGTTGGACAGTAATGACTCGGCACATGCTTTGTGATCATCCTTGGTGAAAGGCTTGACAGGGCTGTAGATCTTTGAGAACTTCGTCTTGAATTGAGTTGAGGCTTTCTCAATGGTACGATGCAGAAATTCGGAGGTTGCAATCGGTGCTGAGGCAGATTTGAAGATTATATCAAATTGAAAGTTGCCGACAAACACCTTCTGAACCATATGCATGTTGCCCATCGTGATATCGTTCTGAAGGGTAAACGCCTGCCACGGAGGAGCCATGTTGTTCTCGGGATATTCCTTGACAACTTTGTCAATAGTCGCCTTGAAACCAGCAAAGGCTATTTCTTTTCCTCTCCATATCTGATCTGACGGTATCATGAAACTCTGAGCAAGTGTTTTATCCATTGGCTTTTCGTCCCAAGAGGGATGAATTTTATATGGTCGCTCATTGTCTGGACCATCAGTGATATCGATGTCGAAGCTTCCTAGCTCATTCGTATTCCCATGGATAGTCATGGTACCCGAGTGACCCAACTCATTCTGTTCGTTGACAAAGGCGAGCTCGCCAAACCCTTCTAGACCGGCATAAAAGAGGATGGTGGTGACTGTGCTTGGCGGTGCATCGTCTCGAAGGTTTCCTCGTATTCTCGCTGCCCAGCTGCCACCGTTGTTTCCTCCAGGCACCTTGACGAAGTCGATAGTCAAGTCGATCTTATTGGCAGCATCATGAATGACCTGTCTTCCACCGTTCCTAGCATCATACTCTTCCCAGCCATAACCAGCAATTTCATGTTGTTCACAAGTATGGCGGAAGTCTGCAGTTATTAGCTCGAACACTACTGTCAAATTCAGTGCTTACTCTGCTGTGGGCTGACATAGTCATCAGCATTAGCCCACATCAACCCAGTCAACAGACTCTTCGGTATCCTTGGACGAACTCCGAAATAGAGATTGGGTCTATAGGGGCCCCATAGCAAAGTGTCATTTGAGGCAGCTGCAGCAAGAGGTTGCTGACTATCTTGAGCAGAAACCAAAGCTAAGCTTTGCAGAAGAGATAGCAGTAAAGCTGTCAACCGCATATTTATTTTGGTGGATAGCAAAATGTTATCACGAGCAAGCACCTGTTACTCGACGTCGTTAATTGAACACATCTCTATCAACGATATTGACTACCTAGGATCAACATTCTCTGCGGAGCATGTGAAACTGCACCTGCGACGCGACTTTAGCGTGTGGATGGCCCCGCGAGAATCTTGGCAGGAGACCGAGCTGACCTATTGTAAATAGCTATCATGTGACTATACCAGTTCGAGGACGATAAAATTGGAGGCACGGTCCCTGCGAACACGAACATGGCACCGACACTTTTACTGAAAGTTCATTCTTGTGGTGTGGCATTGAGTGACTTCACAATCCAACTCTGGTACACCACATGACTTCAGAACACCAAGCTACCCACATTAACCACTGTTAATGGTCAACGACTTCGGCGTCACTAGACCGAAGGATCCGGAGTAAACACCCGCGAAAAACATCAGACTCAATACAAAAGACCTGACCTGAAGAGGTGGTATCGATGCATATAAGATCGTTCGAGATGTCTTAATATAGTAGTGCGTAGGCGATGCAATCTAGTCTCGTTCAGAGCAAATATGCTTGCTGTCCTAATACTCTGGCGGACGACCCATACATGTACAGTAGTGCGTCATGTTCAATTGAAGCTGTCCCAAGTTCTCGGATCAAGCACATTGTTGAAATGCCGAATTCGAGACATCGATCGGCAAGCACAGAACAATGATTCTCGAGAAGCTGTATCCGGTAAGTGGTCTCCGCTGCTGCAGACCGAGCTGTTCCGATGACCACGGGCGCTAGCTAAGCTGGGGAGGCAGCATCTGGATGGGCACCAATCATCCAAGAAACTTCGCGCCAACCCGTCACTGATGCTCCGTTCCAGTCCATCGGTAACTCCAAAACACGGGTTGGTCCCGTTCTACCCCATCTGTTCTCGACCTGTCCATGGCCGCGCAGTCTGTCATTCGGATCTTTGCAACTTGATGCTCGCCATCTCAATTCGACTCTCTTCCATCCACGCCTCTCTGTCTGTTCCATCAACATCATCGACTGCGAGCTATGCAGAAGGTCGATAATCTTGCTGTACGATGGGGTACACAGCAGCACAAGCGAAGCTCGCCAACTATGTCTGCGCGGCGCTCGCGTTAGTCATTCTCCTGGTTCGACTTGCCATCTCACATCGACGACAGAAACCATTGGATGCAAGCTTTTTCCTCGTCATCCTCTCCATCACCATCACCGTGTCGCGGCTCGTCGTCAACTACTTCTACCTTCGAGATGGCACGGCCAGCGACGCTATCGGCAACGCTCACTACTTCAACACCCACGACTACCGGCTTGTCAAGCAAGGCAGTATCCTAAGTTTGGTCGCACGAGTCCTCATTACAGCCTCATGCTGGCTCCAGATATGCCTACTCCTACGCTTCTATTCCCAAATGATATACGGAATCCGATGGGTAGCATGGTTGATCAAGATCTGCTGGGTCACCGCTGTCCTAACATTCATGGCCGTCGTTCTTGCAACATTCCTCGAATGCCATCCGTTCCACCTATACTGGCAAGTCTCACCCGATCCAGGCAGCTGTCTCCGAGCCTACATCCAAATCCTCATCCAATGCCTCAGCAACATAGCACTAGACCTCATGCTCCTAGCCATCTCCTACCCAATCCTATTCTGCAAAGGCCGCTCCTGGAAACAACATCTGCGCGTGGGTATCCTCTTCGCCCTCGGCACATTCTGCATCATCATCACCATCGTCCGCCTAGTCTCAGTCTACGACACCAAATCCGCCCAACCGACCCGCTCCTTCTGGGCTTCCGTGCAAATGATCGTCTCAACCTTCGTCGCCAACGCTCCAACTATATACGGCGATCTGAATATCGCGAAACGCAAGAAAAACGAGCCGATGGTCCGACGACGAAGTCCCCCCGAGCTATGGGCGCCGGACAGCAGAACCGACATCGAGCACGGCGGCGACCATCTACTGGCTTTCCCCGAACGAGTCGCAACCTCGTTCAGCCAATCCAGCACGAAGGAGTGGTTCGATCACGTAGAACATGCGCACTGAAAAACATCGGCCAGATTCCTCCGCAATTCAAATCTATCATCAAACCCAAAATTGGGTATTTAAACCCTTGAGGCGGGCGCTGCTTCGTCCACAGCTACAAATCTAACAAGTGTCCAAAAAGCCACACTGACACCGGACACGAGCTGTTAAGCCGAGCATCCTCCGTCTGGGCTCTAGCTATCCTGGCCTGCTACACGGGCAAACATCGGATTAGCTCAATCATCCATGTTCTGAAACCCAGAACTCCAGAAATTTAGCGTCGAAATCATGGATGTGTTACCACACTCCGATGTTGCCGAGTCTGTCGGCTCAGCGCAGCACAGAGACGACGCGTCACTGCTGCTCTGGTGTTGGGAGTATATGTTGGGGACCTTAACATGCTGTTCGAATGGATGTTATTCGTTCATTAGGGAGTGGTGTGGTAACAGTCTTTTGTGAAGACGTGATTGTTAGTGTTGAAGGTGAGGAGGCGGAGATTTTTGAGTCCAGGAATGAGGTACAGGTGGACTGTCGAGAGGATGGAATTGGGGGAATAGGAGAGGAACATGCCTGTTGGAAAGCAGGATTTGAGTGCGAATAGGCTGTGTTGGACATATAGTTATGCATCGTAAATCATAAATCATATATCATATATTGTCTAATATCATTGCTATGGTTGTACACCTCCCAACATCAGCTACTTCTCAACATTCTTCAATGCACATCTCCAACTCTATTAGCAGCAGCTTGCACATCACCTTGCACGTCTCTCGCCTCCGTAGCTGGATCTCTCCGTCTGCGTTCCCACAGTCCAACCCACCACTCCGGCGGATCCATCGGTCGGCTTCCAGGATGTATACCAGGCCACACATCAACGAAGAAATAGTACACATGTCCCACGATAACGCCTAGAATCTCGTCTTTGGGTATACTGCCATGCATGAACAGACTAAAACCCATCAACACCCAGGGTAGATACGGCGCATTGAATACTAAGACACCCAGGAATGCGAGTCTCGTGTCTGGATTGCGCCGCGACCATATGTACACTAGTGTCTGCGATAGACTGTGTCCGAGGAACGGCGTCCATGTGAGGAAGGAAGAGAGTGTGAGGAGAGTTGTTGTTGCGTAGAGGAGGAGCCAGGAGAATGTTGCTGGGCTAGACCCGGATGTTGATTCGAGGAGGCGGCTGTAGCGCGACATGAAGAAGAGGTGGAAGACGAGGTCGAGACTAGGTGGGCCGAAGTATATGAATGTTGTTATGAGGCGCCAGTACTGCAGGTGGTAGTTAGTGAATACTGTCTGCTTCTGTGGGTAGGTTCGGGTTGAAATAGCACGTACCTGACTCTTGTAGTAGACTGCACGAAAGGTGTAGAAGAGTTGGAGTGGTGATATGATTTTGCATTGCAGCAATATGGAGGTTATGACTGTTGCTGTTGTCCAGTATCGTGTGCAAGGTGGCGTTTCGAAGAACCATTGCTCTAGAGGATTGCCGCCGAGGGCTACTCCAGCATTGTTGCCGGCTATGAATTGGTCCATGGAATATTTCGAAGAGTAGATCTGCTCAGTCACATCCAGACTTTGCGAGATTTCGTAAATGGCACTAGGAAGCACCAAGATCGTTCTGGACAAGGCTACTCACTAGGAGCACCGTGTTCTGAACAGTCTGAGCAGTGCGGCTGCCAATTGTAGGCCGAGCGGTGCCAGTAGAAACAACTTCTGCAGAGTTTCGGAACAGAAGGGCAACAGGTTATAACAACTTGTTTATACCTGGATAAGGAAGTCAAGGAGGATTATCTGTTCACCCACAGTAATGCGGCTGAGTGACAGCGGAACTACAACACCACAACCACTGACGACTGTCAACCATGCACGATCTCAATTCGGAAGGTACACCGACCGCAGACAATCTTTTGGCTCAGAAATGTGCATCGAGCTTCTTCACGATCGCGTGTCAACCATCAGCAAACACGTATCCCCAACATCTCTGCTTCTCGTCCTTCATCACTCAAAATCAAGTCCTGCCTGCGATCTATATACTGTCGTGATGACCCGGTAACAAAGGAAAGGAAAACGCTGCTCTTTCCCTTGGCTTCAACATGCCTCCCCGAACACCCTCAACTCTTGCATTATTCTCACCCTCGCCATCAATATATACACACTGCACATCATGTCTGAAACGAGATTTTTCGTCAACGCCAGCTACGAAAACCAGGCTACGGCGGCAGATGTTCTCGTGGCTCCAAGGTCCTGGAGAAAGCTTTCGGCACCCTTTACCTAATTCCACAAATTATCTTTCAGCATATGACCGCAGAGGAAAGCTGTTACGAACAGGCGAGAACACACCGGAAGAACGAGAGGACTTGCGCCCATTTCCTCTAAACCAGCATTTTCTTTCAGAATCTATATTATCAGAACCTTTACGACAGGAAATATGGCGAAGAGTGCAGGTGGAGAAGAAATCTGTACGGACAGTATCCGTCGAGCTAGGCGTTGAGATGAGACGAGTTGGAGCTGTGGTTAGGCTTGTCGAGCTGGAGAAACGCCATACAGAGGAGGTAAGTCAACCCCCAAACCTCGAAAGTAAAGCTTGCATGATGAATGTAAAATCGATTAGTCTTTCAGACTTCCACCATGGTGTATCACAAAAACAAATTACAACTCTCTGATGCAATTCTTGCTCCCAAACATATGGACCATATAGCATGGCCAGACGCTAACAGCACTTCACAGGGCAAACCACTAGCACTACCTTATGCCCGTGCCATCCACGAAATGGTACCCACTACACCTCTCACACCTGGTCGAGTCAGACCTCATGAATCTATCAACGACCTTCCAGTCCACCCTCTTACAGATCAACAAATATTCTACCCAACTTCTGAATCTCGTGCATTTAACCGGACAGATGCAGGTCGAGTATTCAGTGGTGCCCCACGACTTCCAGATAAACAAGATGCTGCGCAAAGTGGCTCAGCCATCCAACCCTGGATGAACATCAAACCAGAGAAGGTGGGCAAGGGCGAGAATACGATCGATGTACTCAAGCCGGCGGATGCTCGAATACCACATCCACATCTCATTGCCTATGCTAAGGACCAACTTGATCCAGAACTCAGAGACGACGAGGACGAGATCAAGAGACGATATGCTCAACGCCTGCTTGACGACGCGGAATCTCGAGCAAAGGCTCGAGCAAAGAAAATTGCATCTGATGAAGCCAAAAAGACACGTATAGAGACTGACCGTTGGCAAATTGTGGTTACTGACGTGAAAGTGTCACGGCAAGGCACCGGTAGAGACGGAAGAGGTGCTGGCAGTCCGGGCTATAGATATGGTGTGCCGCATGAGGACAGAAAAAAGGGACAGGTCAAGATACCCACTCGAGTTGAGGTGTAAAATACATCTTGCTGTATATTACATCGGCATGTACAAATGGTTACACAATCACAATGTACAGTATTTTCCACGTTAACCTGATTCACTAGTTGTCGATATATTATCCAGACTATTTCTTTTGAGCAGCGTTTCTCTTTAGCTCAAACCAGAGCATCTCGTCTTTAACCGTCCACGCAGCATTCCTTCTTGGTCCACCGAGCAGTCCTGCCTTAGAACACACCACCTCCAGTCATTCCGCCAGCAGACTCGGCTAACGTGAGTTTTAGAAAACTCCTTTGCTCATCATCGTCTGCTAAATACCTCACACCTACCGCTGTCAAACCATATCGATCTCTTCATCGGTAACCTTCGTTGAATAATGTCAAGAGGCTGCCTCGGAATATGGATTGCAGAGATAGGGCGTCTGTTACGATTCAACCTGCCGAGATGTCCTTGGTGGTTGAGGGAAAGCCATTCCCTGATGGAAAGACGGTCTCTGATATTTATAGGGTTGACGGACTTGGAAATGTGCTCATGGTGTCATGGTTGTGGATTACAAGTTGAGCCAGAATCACCAATTGTATCTTGGAAATTGTGCTCATTTGCGTGTGTCAGGTATAGCCCCGTGCCAAAGTGGACGGTTTCAACCTTTTGTATTACACCAAGAAGTACGTATTGGGTTTGTGAGAAACCCCAGGCCTGTCCTCGTACATGGCAACAAGCGGGAGAGCACATTTATGTCGAGTCATATCGTCAAATTTCGTCATTTCACAACCCTGCGTATGAATCGGACAGAGATGATGATGATCATGACAGAATGAGGCGTGAAATAGCAAGGCACGAAGTAGCACGAAACAATGGCAAACATTCGAACAAAGGACCTACCTCAACTATGTCCATCGATACTGAGTCTGAACGTTCAGATCTGCTTGGTTACCGTTCGACAACACGTGTGAGGGACAGGATTGGTGAGCAAGCATTCTGCGGTGTCATCACTGATGGTGCTTGGTACTGTTATTCGGGCTATGGTGGTTCGCTGTGCAACATTTTCCTTACAGCCTCGATCGGTGATAGCTCAATCGTGCTGTACAAGTGTTCGGCGAACCCTTGGCATATCTCTTGATTCCTTCGTCTTTTCCCTCTTCCTCTTCCTCTTCTCAGACTTGTCCCTAGCTCCTTTACCCATAGCAGATTGTCGTTCTTGTTGTATTTGAGACTTGATATCGCTGGGCTTCAGGTAGAAAGGTCTCGCTTTCTTCCCTTCACTTATTGCTTGTTTCTCTTTCTGCTTGTGCTCCCTCAAAATCTCGGACTCCCGCTTTCTTGTTTCTGCGTTACGTAGCTTGGCTTCGATTGACATGACCTGCCGTTTCAATTCTGCTTGCTGTCCAGAATCTTTGGTCTTCTTGATCTGCGACTTCAAATTAAGGATCTCGGTTGCCTGATATTCGGACAGGAATGCGTAATTTTTGTCAGCAACCTGCGAAGAGGAAGTAGTGCCGCTCCGTCCGTCGGCAATTATAGCGGCTTCAAAGCGAGGATCTCGAGACTTCAGCGCCGGAGGAGGAGAGAACACAGCTCTTTTTCTCGAAACGGGGTTTCGTGTAGACATGATCGTTGGCGCATGCTTGGAGGATCGACTTTCAGGCTGCTCCCATCTTCGGCCTGCGTCATCCCTCCCTCTCTGTGGATAGCCATTCGTGTTGTTCTTGTCGTCTTCATCGTCGTGCCGGTCCGATAGCTTGCGTTTTCGAGAATTTGACTTGAGTTGAGCTTGTGCTTCAGCAAGTGCTCCAAAGCTGATGTCCTTGACATCCGCGTCCTCTTCTATTTCTCGCGATTTTACTGAAGTCTGCGATTCAGCATCATCTACATCGTCCTCAGTGGCCCCATCTTCATGAGACTTCGCATTATCATCCTCGCTAGATTCTAGATATGATGGCTCTTCATCGGTGTCGGGTTCATCTCTAGGCCTCATCGCTCTTGAAATTTCCAAGAGGGTTTAAAGATTGACGTACTTCAGCACAGTCCAGGAAAGGATGGAATCATAATCGCGCAAATAGAACACGAAGCAGAAATATCATGAAGCACTAGCCAAAAGCACCGAAGCATCTGACAAATTTTAGTGGGGCAAGTCTGGAGATGTTAGCGTGCGCATGCAGGCGGCAACTGGTTTGATTTTACAACTTCACACTCACTTGTTTAGAGACCTAAATCATCTCGCGCAACACCTTGACTCTGTCGCTGATTCTTTGGAGGACTCCTGGTCTCACAATTGCTAACCCCAAAATCTTGCCGTCAAAAGTTTGATTTACCACCACTCTCGCTTCTCACAATTACTGACTCTAATCTCAGTGGCAGTCGCCAACATTCCTCATTGTCAGACTTCGCACGAGATCTTTAGACATTGGTCGACCTCGCGCCTCGACCATGGGTAAATCTGAGAACAAAGCTCGTCGGAGTCAACCAGGAAATGCACAATTCGCAACCAACCCATCCCAAGGTCAATATGCAATGCAGAATTACAGTGCTCAGGCATTCATGGAGCCGCCACAGAATGCGCATACAAAGCAAGGTGAATACAATGGTAGATCTTTTCTAACAGGTGTTGACATCTATGCTCTAGTCGATTCGTGGAGATCTTACAAGAATGATTTCACAAATCTTCAGTCTGCCACCAGCGCACAACCAACACTAAACGCTGCGGCCGCTGACTTTGTACCAACGTCGGAAGCACAATACCTTCAGAATTCACACTACACTCCCTACAAACCATTGAGGTCAGTCCATAACTATGCTCGATATCCTTCATATCGAGTTGACAAGTACTACAGAGTTTCTGATGGAAGTGCGGAGAGAAAGGTCCTGCAGAATTCTCATAAGACACTGAATACTGCGTCTGCGAATTCACAAGCTACTAACAATGTTAAGCCTACAACAGGTTTTACGGCTAGGTATCCCACCCGAAAGAATCGAGGATTGTGGGACAACCCTTTACCCTCGATTGAAGGAGGCCCAGACAACAGCACTTATAAACTTGTTGAAGCCGTCAACAATCTGAAAAACGACAGCTACCGACAGAGAACTCCTCGAAGAACAGCTTCTCCTCCCGCCCCGGCAGTCACAGAAATGTACCAAGCTGAAGCAAACAAGTCGCCAGTACGCGTGTCTGAGCCACGTAAACTGCTAGTCATCCTTGACCTGAACGGAACTCTGGTGTACCGCGGAAAGCCAGCCAGCACAGGTGCAATTCACGTGCGACCCGGTGTCATGAACTTCCTGCAATACCTCTTCGACAATCACGTTGTCATGATATACACCTCTGCTATATCGCAGAGCGCCGACCGTATGGTCAAGCATTTCATGCATCCCAATCAACGTAGTCAATTGGCAGCTTTATGGGCGCGAGACAAGCTTGATCTGTCACAAGCTCAATTCAACAGCAAAGTGCAGGTGTACAAAAAACTCGACAAGATTTGGAAAGATGAAAACATCCAGAAAACTGCAGGAGAAGGTCGAAAATGGGATCAAACTAACACAATATTAGTTGACGATAGTAAGCTGAAAGCCCTCGCACAACCACATAACCTTCTCCAGGTTCCCGAGTATACAAAAGCCGACATACCGAAGGAAAATCACAAGAAGAAAGGTGACAAGGAAATGAACAAGATTCAACAAGACATCATGAAGCAGCTAGAGCTCAAACTAGAGGAACTCAAGTATCAAGAGGACGTCAGCAGGCTCATTCGAACATGGCAAGCCGGCGAAGCTGATGTCCCGAGATTGCCAGGTCAGAAGGTCGTGGTTGAGGAGACTGTCGACCAAAGCACTTTACAAGCAACTCGATCGATGTCTACAGACGACGAGCTCGAATTTGCGCACACTCGACCGCAGCTTCCTACGCCACAGAGCACGATTGACGAACACGAGAACGGAAACAGCGACGATGAGGACGGTGGTGTGACCATGAGCGGTTTCGTAGCTGTCAACCAGATGCCATCTGGCAAGCAGAGCGTCAGTATTCCTGGCCTAGGCCAACTAACCGAGTCAGATGATGAGGGCAACCCAAGTGAACCAAAGGGTGAGCGCAGCATCAGTCCCATCGACGAATCAGTCTTCAGAGAACTACTCGAAGGTACAGGAAAATAGGCCGACCATCGCAGACGACGACTCCACTATTTCATTTGTCAAATGCTTCCCATCACACAGTGCCGTATACAGCACTGTAGTTGTGATATTTCTTTCCCAGAGCGAAGGTGTTCGGAGTTCTTCGGCCGTGGTACTGTACAGTAGCACAGGCTATCCGGCCGTGATGCTAGGATGAGCAGTGTTGTGCGGAAACGGAAATTCGGTGAACAGTTAGCGCGGCGTATCACTACAACAGCCTTTTCACTATGTATTATGGTCTGTGGTATGGTGATCAATGTCGGTGAGCATGGCAGCTTGCGTATCCTTTATCGTCGCTGCTGCTTCTACAATGGATCTCATACCTGTCCTGTACCTTAGCGCGCCATACATAAAATAAGACGTTCTTTGAATGAGGTATACAATAATCAAAGTTGATTCTCTATTTTGTGTCTTATGTTCGTATTCGTGTTCATGTTTCCGTTTTCTGCTGCTGTTAATAATGGTGGTACTGTATGTCTATCTGCCTCCCTGCCGGCCTAATTTCCTGTCGCCCTTGTATATCTTGGTTATCTACCTAGCGCAAGACCTGGGCATTTGAGTGCATTGATCACTACCGTCCTGCATCGATCCATATCTACCTATTCATACAATTTCTCTCAACACGCAGTAAGAAAACGAAGTGTACAGCTTGTAGACCTACACAATACACACGGACTAGATCGACAGTAAGGATTGTCAAGGGCATTAATGCAATACGTTGTGAATTTTGGTCAAGGTCTCATTGAGTGTATACATTACGTATGCTATGAGATGTTCTCATCTTGCCCTCTTTTCAGCTGCATTTTCCTTTCTAGCTGCATCCTCAGTCTAGATTTTTGGTTCCCGTTTCATATACAGTAATGTTATACATGGTAGCAAGTTAATCATCATGCTTGCTTGTCTCTGGTGTTGCGCGGCAATCTCAGCACGCGAGTGAGAACTGATGGATGAAAAGGAGCGCACATGCGCTTGTGCCTCAAGGCGTAGAAAGAAATTGAAGCTGATGCTGACCACCAAACGAAGTCTGGAGCACCACGAAAGTCGAAGGGAGATCACGCGACCATTCCATCCTGAGTGGCTGCCCACTCTCTACGATATTTCGAAAGTGCAGTTGCAACTTCGGAGAACTCTTTCACGCCTCTTTCGCGGAGGTCGGCAATTACCTTCTTGAGACCGATAAGATATGCATCGCGTTGAGCTTTTTCTTTAATGTCATTGGCTGAACTCATTTGAACGAGGATCTTGTCGTCTACCAGGTTGTCAGTAATCTAGAACACAAGATTAGCAAATTTGAGGAGAACACGCACCTGACAGACCTAGAGCCCCGAAGTGTTGCTCTTCGCACTTAACGTCAGTGCACAATTTACCTTCGAGTTCAGTTGAGCACAACGGACGGCTGGCATCAATCTGATTGCTATAGGTCAGTGACCGATAGCCATTTGGGATGAGTTGGGTGAATTGCGGATTGAAGCGGAACGACTTCAACGTAGCTAAGGGGCTCTTGTAGGAATTATAACTCCGACCAGCAACAGGCTTGTTGTCAAGCGGCTGCATATCCTCATAAATTTTGACAGGTACTGGAGGGCCTTGTTGGTCAGTTAGTAAGTCATCCGTTGCTTGCGCAGCGGGTACTACACGCTCAGAAGAGCTATATCGTGTTGGAAAAGCTGAGGTGGGTGGCAATTCTTCAGCTGGAGTGGGCAGAGCCGATGATTCAATGTCATGCTCTGCTTCGGTGGCTGCGTTGGTCAATTCCGGAATGTCATTGTTAGTCTGCTTGATGTCGAGAGCATCCACGTTGATGGCATCAACTTTCAAACAGGGCTCATACTCGTCGTTTTCGACTTCCATCGGCGGTTGGTTGGTTGACATGACAGAATCTTGAGGCTCGTATTCGTCGTGCTGCTCTGTCGCCATCGCCTGCGTGTCAAACTGGTCCACAGCCGGCTCGTAGTCAGAGCCACTATCCGACATACTCGCGCTACCACCACTTTCGGCATCACTACCGCCGTCAATCGACATTTGTTCATCATCTTCATCGTTCTCGAGGGCAGAGGCAATATCTGAGGGGGTGACCGTTGTAGCAATGTGAACAGACTGTACTTCAACTTCTGGGCATGGTTCGGCAGTAACGTGATCAAGTGTTACTGAATCCCCCATAGGAGTGTCTTCTGACGCCGACGGTGATCGGCCTGTCTCTGGACCCTGAATTTCCGATAGTTGGTCAGCTGGGACACCATAGTCGTCGATCAAAATCTGAACTGCAGCCGCAGGCTGCTGAGTCTTTGCCACAGGAGGGGTAAGCGTGGACACTAAAGTATGTGATGCAGACTCTTCTTCCTGGGCGGTGATCTGGTCGTTGAGCTGAGTAAGCTCATTTGAAAATTGCTGTTGACCGTGTTCACCTTCGGCAAGCTGCTTCTCCAGTCGTTCAATTTCCTCGAGCAGACGACTTTCATCCTCGCGTAAAGACAAGAGTTGGGATTCTTTGACTTGGATATCCTCTCTTATGCTCGCGACCTTATCCTGTTGTTGGCTGAGACGATCTCGAGTTTTTTCGACTTCGGCATCGAGAACCGGCATACCGTCTTGCAAGGCCTTCTTTCGTTGCATATCGGCTTTCAGAGCTGCCATACGTGCGTTGAGCTTATCCGTGTTCACCTTTGGCCGACTTTGCGTAATTCCCTGTTCCGCTTGATCGTCAGTAGTCATGGATAAACCAGGTATGGAAAATCCACGCGTTGAAGCATCTCTCATTGCTTGCGGAGATGGTCGAGGCGAAGTAGGTGTTGGCACATTTGAGACTGCAGTGAAGGATTCTTGAGCTGCAGGTGTAGATTCGTTTTGGACAAGCGAGGGTATGTCTGGTGTTGGTGTAGACACAATCTCATGTGTTACAACATCCGGAATAGTAGTTGGTACCTCAGGTGTCGACGCCTGGGCAGGAGAGACCGCGCCTGTAGCAGCCCGTCCCTTTTTAGCGGCAAGGAGTCGAGCAATTCGGTCTTTGCGGCCTAACGCAGCGTCCACGACAGGCTCTGCCGCAGGTTCTGCCATAGGTTCTGCTGCCGATGGTTGGGCAGGCTCCGGTGCAGCTTCAACAGCGTCTTGATTCTTTCGAATCCCTAGATCTGTATAGAGTGTATCGAGCACAGATTGAGAAACGCCTTCGTCGAGGAAATCTTGATATTTTATGTATGGAGAGAGATCAGAAATGGCTTGTTTCGCCTCATTACGCAGCTCCTTCACTCTTCGATCATTTGTGGTTTGATGTTGTGGCTGCGGTATAGGTGTTTGCTGCACAATAAATGGTGGTGTTCCCATCTGCGCATTAGGTATCGGTGGAGGTGGTGGTGGCAGTCCTGGAAATTGTGCTAGTTGTTTCAATATTTCAGGATTCCAGAATGGCATCGGCGGTATTTTGGAGTTGGCTTCGAAGCGCTGCATATTTGTCGACGGTGTTACTGATGGAGAGAAACCATGGTGGAAGGTAGGCGCATTGAAGGCAGGCGCATTCGGTGGTTGTGTGTAGTATCCCGTGGGAGGAACTGTGTAGTGGCCGTTGTAGGCCATGAAGACTAGTCGAGAAACGGTGGACTCTAAAAGTTGATTAGGGTTTCATGAAGACGTCTGCCTCAAGAGTTCGAGATTGTCAACTTGCTAGGACAGACAGAAACTTGAGGGTGAAGGGTGGATGAAACTGCTGTACAAAGGGCGAATCGAGACACGAGTTCAGTGTTACCAGACTCGACGGCAGGATTGAAAGTATACGACGCCTAGGTCGGCCGACAAGGCGGTGATATCCCCGATGGATAACAGACACTTTAAGAACATTGAAGAATCACATCAATTGTCGTTGATTATCTGCGATAGTAGCGCGTTCAGTATGGACATTAACAGCCAAATTATTAGTAGCCTCGCTAATCCTGCACTAAACCAGATCTGGAGTCGCGTTCCTTCTTCGTACTGTACTTTAGACCACTCTCGAGATCTTGATACGCATGGGTGAGCATCATTCGAGCCTCTCCATTACGTTGGATTAACTTGGTATATCAAACACACCGTATGTCTTTTGGAGTGCTCAATCACTGCCTGGAACTTGTGGTGCTAAACAATGCATCAACATTCGTATACATTGCCGAAAAGTCATATGAATAAAAACGCATCTAGGCACTAAACTGGGAGTATGATTTTTGAAGACAAGGTACCTAGCACCAATATACAGTATGGCCTGGAGCCTGGATGAGCTATTTCGTTGTTCTGTATTCAAAACAGAATCAGAGCTCAATAATGTTTCCAAGTGTTCATTGCGACGTTCTGTTCTAATCTGTCTACAGTGTCATGGAGGTTAAGACCGGCATTTGTGTAAGGCTAAGAGTCCTTCGCCAATTCGAATGCTGTCCATTACTCAGCAGTTAGGAACGAAGCACATATATACCGGCGGTGACTTTTGCTGAATCAGCAGCTGTTAGTAGCAGATACCCAACAGTGGTGCATCCAGAGTCAGGTCGGTTTCGATGACTCGGTGTCATGATGTTCCCATGAACAACGAGAACCGCTTTGCCACAATGAATAGAAAAGTCAGTGGCAAGAATTCGGCATCCAGCGGCATGCTGCTCTCGTCCTTCTGTTCGTGTTTTGACCCATCCTTTAATGTATTTTCTTCTTCATAACCTTGACTCAGAGTGTGGAAAATCGTTCGATCCTGTCGTGGTTGGTGAGTAGTGCACCGAAACTGCAGGAGAAGTGATAGCTTCTCTTCGCTGAACAAGTCTTCGATACCCCACCTGATGGTGATGAGACTTGAACGCTTTTTGTGGTCAACACTTACCGTCACAGGGCGTACCGTCAGTTCAGGGAAACATGCAGTCATCATAGAGATGAAGAGTGCTTCACTATTGGTGAGCAACTGTTTCAAGTGACCAAGTTGTCATCCTGTGCAGTGTGGCCGCAAGTTTACTGACACGACATAGTACTCTCGCTTCGCCTACGTTCCAAGTGATTCGAGATCGAGTCTGCAATTCACAAATACGTGCTGGTTAGTTTAGCTCTTTTGGCAGACTTGCTGTGTCCATTTATGCTCGGCCGCAGGATCATCGACAATAGGCGAAAATGAAACTGCCATGCATGTCAAGTGCAAGTCATAGTAACCGGACAGGTTGAAGGTCACGTAAATACGGCCACATCGCGTTCCGAACCCGTGACTGGGCGTCAAAGCAAGGCTGCGTATGCAAGGCTATCCTTGCCTTCACGCGTTGTCCTAGGCGACGCATGATGCTGATCGTAAACAGGGCGAACTATGATCAAGTACTCCGTAGCGCAGGCTCAGCGTCTGTGCGGTATGTCGACGTCCGTTGTATGGCTTTACGAGCACTTTCTTCTTCATTGATAGTCGCATGGCATGTACATTGTTTGAGCAAAGATGATTCTTCACGAAGTTAATCCATCGACAACACCATTTCACAATAACAACCATGCTCAAAAACAACACAGCTATAGCAGACATAATTCCCCGACCCCGGTGGCCGCAGATTTGTCTGTAGCCATGCCACTTTCGCCCTCAAGTCACCAGAAAACCACACGATTCGCGACGCCAACAAGCGCCATGAGTCATGGACGTCAACAGTCATATTCACCTGCAAGCAATCTAAGTCCTATGCCTTCCTACATACGGTCGAATTCTGTACAGAGAACAAGCTCTTCGAGCACATTCGCACCACAGTTCATCAAGTCTGAGGAGCTGAAAAGATCTGAGGATCGCATCTCCTCGATAGAAGGAGAAAATGATTTCTCGGGGAAAAGATATGTCTGGGTTAAGGATCCTGAGAAAGCTTTTGTTAGAGGCTGGGTTGTGGAAGACCTATCAGATGAACGAGTTCTCGTACAATTTGAGACCGGCTCTCAAGTTGAGTATGACCTGGAAGACATCGACAAAGTGAACCCTGCCAAGTTCGATAAAGCCGACGATATGGCAGAGCTAACACATCTGAACGAAGCGTCCGTCATTCACAATTTACAGACAAGATACCAGTCGGATCTGATATACACATACTCCGGCTTGTTTCTAGTCACAATAAACCCGTACTGTCCACTTCCTATCTATGGCAACGATTATGTTCGGATGTACAAGGGTCAAACAAGAGAGGATACACGACCACACATTTTTGCAGTCTCAGATGCAGCATTTCGACGATTGGTCGAGGAAGGAGAAAACCAGAGCATCTTAGTAACTGGTGAATCCGGTGCAGGAAAGACAGAAAACACCAAGAAGGTCATCCAATACCTCGCTGCAGTAGCTACGTCAGACTTCGACACACCCGTGACTGGAAGACCACCAGCAAAACAACTGTCAAATCTATCGCAACAAATCCTTCGAGCCAATCCAATTCTCGAAGCTTTCGGTAATGCGCAGACTGTACGCAATAACAATTCTTCACGCTTTGGAAAATTTATCCGCATCCAATTCACCCGTTCAGGTCAGATAGCAGGTGCCTTCATTGATTGGTATCTGCTCGAGAAATCGCGCGTCGTAAAGGTTGGCCAGGCCGAGAGAAGCTATCATGTGTTCTACCAGCTGCTGGCTGGTGCCGACAAGCGCCTGCGAGACTCCCTATACCTGTCTGGTCTCGACATTGAAGACTTTGCATATCTTCGTGGTGGGAATGACACCATTGCTGGTGTGTCTGATCGAGATGAGTGGAATAATCTGATCGAAGCGTTCCATGTGATGGGACTTTCAGAGCAAGAACAACATGCAGTCTTCAAAACAATTGCAGCCGTATTACATATTGGTAATGTGGCTGCCAGACAGGAAAGCCGGGCGAGCGACCAGGCTATGCTCACCCCTGAAGCAAAAGCTTCACTAGACAAAGCATGCCGACTTCTCGGCGTGCAGCTCGAGCCTTTCGTCAAAGGTCTGTTACATCCAAAGGTCAAAGCTGGCCGCGAATGGGTTGAAAAGGTGCAGAACGCCGAACAGGTACGCCTAGCGCTAGACGCTCTTGCCAAAGGCATTTACGAGCGAGGATTTGGAGATCTGGTCAGCAGAATTAACAAACGGCTGGATCGTGGAGGGTTGGCCAGCGATGATAACCACTTTATTGGCGTACTCGATATTGCCGGCTTCGAGATCTTCGAGAACAACAGCTTTGAACAGCTATGTATCAACTACACCAACGAGAAGCTTCAGCAATTTTTCAACCACTACATGTTCGTTTTGGAGCAAGAAGAATATGCTCGAGAACAAATCGAATGGCAATTCATCGACTTCGGCAAGGACTTGCAGCCTACTATCGACCTGATTGAGTTGTCCAATCCAATTGGTATCTTTTCGTGCCTAGATGAAGACTCGGTCATGCCAAAAGCCACGGACAAGTCTTTCACCGATAAGCTACACTCGCTATGGGAGAAGAAAACACCCAAGTATGCAGCAGCGCGACCTCGGCAAGGTTTCATCCTCACTCACTACGCCGCTGAAGTGGAATATTCAACTGAAGGATGGTTGCAAAAGAACAAAGACCCCCTGAATGATAATCTCACTCGACTACTCGCTGCCTCGAGTGATGGTCACATTGGAAATCTCTTCGCCGATTGCATAGATGAGGCTGACGAGCTCTACAGTCCTCGAAGCCGAGTCAAGAAGGGCTTGTTTAGGACGGTCGCTCAAAGGCACAAAGAGCAGTTGAGCAGCTTAATGCGACAGCTACACTCCACGCAGCCACATTTCGTCCGCTGCATCTTGCCAAACCACAAGAAGAAACCGAAACAATTTGTGGCACCCCTGGTTCTGGACCAGCTTCGATGTAATGGTGTCCTGGAAGGTATCCGAATAGCAAGAACAGGCTTTCCGAACAGATTAACCTTTGCAGAATTTCGGTCACGCTATGAAGTGTTGTGTCAGAATATGCCAAAGGGCTATCTCGGCGGACAAGAAGCAGCGAGAATCATCCTTGACAGATTAAAGCTTGATCCTTCAGTCTATCGAGTTGGTATCACAAAGGTCTTTTTCAGAGCTGGAGTTTTAGCCGACCTGGAAGAACAACGAGACACACTCATCAGAGAAATCATGTCCCGCTTCCAATCTGTAGCTCGTGGCTTCATGCAAAGACGAATAGCTTACAAACAGCTGTACCGTCATGAAGCTACACGAGTCATTCAGCGGAATCTAAATACCTATCTAGACTTGCAAGCAAACCCATGGTGGAGACTGTTTGTGCGAATGCGACCACTACTGGGTGCTACCAGAACTGCTAGTGAAGTGAAGAGGCGAGACGAACGAATCGAACAACTACAGGATAAGATGAAGCAGGATACAGTCGAGCGACAGAAGGTAGACGAAGAACGAAGAAGGGCGGAACTCGAGAATCAACGTATACAGCAGACGCTCGAGGCTGAAAGAGCTTTGGCGCTTGACAAAGAGGAGATCTTCAAGCGGTTGCAACTTCGAGAAAGTGAGCTTAGTGAGAGGCTGGCCGAAGCGAATGCAGAACTAGAGCAGCTAGAAGACCAACTTGACGCATCTATCGACACCAAACAACAAACAGAAGAGGAGCTTGAGACCCGACGAGAACAGGTTATTCAGGCTGGACAAATCATCACACGGCTAGAAGCAGAGAAGAAGGATCTGCAGAGACAAGTTGAGGCTCTCAACGAGGACCTGGTACACGCCGAACGAGACACGTCCAAGGTTGATAACCTCGACCAGGAAATCCGCTCCTTACGCTCTCAACTCGGCGTCAAAGACCGCAAACTCCACGAACTCGAATCCATCACTTCCTCCGCCGACCGTGAAAAAGACAACAAAATCTCCTCCCTAGAAGCCGAACTACGCAACTTAAAATCGCAAGTGTCACAAAAAGACCGTCACACAACTGACCTCGAGCGCAAACTCGACACCATCCAACGCTCCGCCTCAGAAGAAAAAGACCGCCACACAAACAGCTACGAATCTCAAATCCGCGCTCTAAACACCCAACTCCAAACCAAAGACCGCCGGCTCGGCGACTTAGAAGACACAATCCTCAAAAAAGACCAACGCGTCCAAGAAGCAGAAGCCAGAGTTTTAGCATCGAACAAAGACCTCACTGCTCTCCGATCGCGCCTGCAAGATCTGGAGTCCGACAACGAAGACCTGCAGTCGAAAATGGATCGTATCTCCAGCGAGCGCGGCCACCATGAAACTATCCTCAGACAGAAAGAGAATGAAGTTACTAGTACACGACGGCAGTTAGCGGTTGCCGAAGATGCGAGACAGAAACTGGAGAATGAGAACAAGAGTCTTGTGCTTAGACATGGGGAGGTTAGTAAACGACATGAGGATGTTGAGAGGGAGGCTGCGGATTTGAAAGCGAGAAGGGTGAAGATGGAGAGAGATGCGGTAGAGGTTAGGAGGCGGTTGATGGAGGGGATTATGCCGTTTTTTGAGAGCCATTTTGGGGGACTGCCGCCTAGCTAAGCTAGTTGATTCGTGAAGAGCGTATTGCATTGGAATAGGACGGACTGTTACTGTATGGTTAATGAATGATTGGAGAACGATAACCTCCAGCCTGGGTAGAAGGAACTTGAATTGAAGGCTTGAATGAGCGAGAGAAAGCATGTTTGTTTGTATATACGGTAGACACCATGGTACGCCGTGGTTTTTGAATGACTGGTGGGAGTTATTAATACACTTTGTTTGTGCTTGATTGCTTTTGACATCTAACTACCTGTCTACTGATTACCTATCTACATGTACCTAAGCCTTCGAATATAATCTGCTTGAGGGCGATGGTGAGAGATTGACGGACTGGATGAATGAATGAACATGAGTTGACTTAGCTACATATATATGTATGAAGTGATGCGAAACTCCAAGCATGCACCCGTACATTACTTACAAGATTTTGAACTATAATGGTTTTATAGTACTATTTTCGTCCACTTGTGCCATTCATGTTTTAAAATCCAAAAAAAAAGAGGATCATGTTATATACTTGTATATACTGAGTATATATATACAAGTACGTTAAAGCGCTGAAACTGAAACAAATCGAACTTCGTTGTCATTCATGTACTCCATAAAATTGAAGGTATGGGCATGTGTGTAACGTACGACATGTACTATGTGAAACCGAAGTGATCTGAATCAAGAGTAGAACATACGTGGCTAGTACATCGTTGAAAGCAAAGTGCAATAGTGACTCCTGATAGTTGTTTCGCACCGTCATTCGTGAGATGCATAAGCACAGAGTAGAGCAGAGGCGTGAGTATATCGAAAGAGATATAAGGACTGTGTAATTGCCGAACTTTTGGGGGGGTTCACTATTTTTTTCTAATTCGTTTTTTCTTTTTGGTTTGAGGTTTACTTGTGTGTGTGTGGAGTACTGATGAGATATTCTGCGGTTGTGTTGCTTGTTTGGTTGGAGATTGTGACTTTTGGGCATTGGTAGTGAGGCTAGTGCTTCACAGTCGTGTTCAGTCACTTGGTCGAAGCGCTGAGGAGTCATTCATTGGTTGTCTGGATAGGTATGAAATTGGCATTGTGAGATGGTGGTTGCTTGTGGTGTGCGGTTTGTGGGTAAGTGGTACGTGCTCTAGCGTCGGTGGTTGACAAGGCGTGGTAGGACGGTTGGGTTTGCGAAAGGAGTGTTGCATAGATTTTGGTGTTACGTTTCCCTATGGGGAATCCTGGCAAGATCGGCTGAGTAGATATCGATTGCTTGTGTTAAGTATGGCGTGGTGTTGACTTTGGCTGGATTTTTGCTGAGCGCCTAAGTAGTGCATCGTTCAGGTATGTGTTTACCTATGATTTGGGAGCTGGATAAGCTTGGCTGTTGTCTGGCTGCTGGTGTTACGAAGGTTTGTAGTCCACTCGCTCCATTATTTATTGAGGGCCGGGCATGGATGGCGAAGTATAGAGAAGAAATGCGTGTTATGGTCGGCGTGCGGAATTTAGCATTATACTGTACCAAAAGCGTCTCAAAATCGCGACATCAGGACAACGAAACGTCTGTAGCCTTATCAGCTTCAGACCCAAAGTGTTTGATGATACCTACCTCGATCCTCTGGTTTCTGTCACTGCAGCATATATAGGTATGACTGCATTTTTGAGGCATCTGCTGACTCCCAAAATCATAATGATGAGGCGGAATTGATCATATCAGCTTGCAGCCTTGATATGCATCGATATCACAACCCCGTGTGCATGCTGTTTGTATACTAGTAGCAAGGCAGCGTTCACAGAGAAGTTGATAACGACACGGCAACCATCACTCAAGCCTGACACCGCTCATTACTATTTTTTTTATAAGCCCTCACACAATGAAGAGGGTAAGGAGGACCTTGAGAGTAACACATGTTTGTTGAAACCGCCAGATAATTTGAAGAGATCTTCAAACCTCTAGACAATGATAATCACAATAGTGATTGTGGATGTGGAGGACTTCGTACCTCGGGGGCGGTCAGACTTCAGCCACCACCTACCAGGATTAATATACCTGCAATGGCAGCACCACGAGCCAATGTTCTTTTTGTCATCCCAAACCTTGAAGCTCTGTTTGTGGCAGTCCCGTATCGTCCACTCCAAACGTATAGTTTTCCGCAGCGCTGTAGGAATGATCAAGATCTGTTCAATGTGATATGTGTGAGACTTACCACTATCTTGTTAACCAACGAGAACCAGACGGTGCGCTCCAAATTATTATTGCCTTCCAAGCTTTGTGGCAAAGTCAGTAGCACTAAACATTTTAGTTTCACGGTCATAGCTGAGCCATCTATCGGTCTGCAAGAAGGCATCGTAAGTAATGTTCACAAGAGGAAAAGGTCTGAACTCACCGTTGACGCAAGCTGGATACCCGCGTAAAGGCATCGTTCCACTCTTGGTGCCTGATGAGATGGTTGTTCGAGTAGTCTTTCATCCTCGTCGACGAGTCCTTCCTTCTCGAAGAAGTCAATTGGGTAGTAATATGCCATGAGCATTAAACCTCTCATCGCAAAGTCCTCTACCAATTGCCTCTTATTACCTCCACCATAAGATTTTGGGAAAACATTTGATTCGATATTGTCGTATGAGACTCCAGACCGACCAACAGTATTCAGAAACTGCGCGAGTTTCTCCCATGGAATACATTCCTCGATGTATACGGAAGCACCCGGAACCCATGTTAAGGCGAGCAGGTAGGCCAGCACCATATGCATGAACGGAACGATGTTCTTGTTCCCGATATGACCCGCAACATCATTTATAGTGTCGTAGAGCATTGGCCCAACGTATCTAGAGACTTGATCACTTGAAGTAATAGCCTTGTCCGCTGTGGTGTCTGGACCCTGAACCCTGATAGCCTCGATTGGTCCACTCCAGTACTCATCTTTAATTGGGTTAATGATCGCCGGATCGTTCACGACAAAGTCCTTCGGCAACTTTTCAGGGTCCTTTCCGTACCTTTTACAGTATTCCTGCTTGAGTCGTTGCTGGTGCTCGAAGACCATGCTCCAAAGAGTGTTCTCGACATTTCCGGAATCCATCATCATGGCGAAGAGAGAGCCAGCAATTTCCGGACCTTGTATTTTGAAGCGGGAGCCTGACCTAGCCATATGAGCTTCCAAGTTATTTGCAAACGCTTGTCGATACATGTCATACTCCACGACTGAGCGACGCTTGAAAAGAGTAGCTGCTGCACAAACAAAGTTGAATTCCGCGGGCTGATAACGAGAGGCGGGAGAGGTAGACTGATCCAATAGTGGGTTGAAAAGCAGCAGGATGGAATCTCCAGCATTTTTGAACGGGATGGCGGCAACCAGAGCCTTGCTGTAAAGGAAGAGTTGCTGGACAATGTTTGGTCGTGCGAGGACAGCCAGGTGATGCTGAATACGACCGGTATTTGCTGATAGATCAGCAGCCTGGTTGTACCAAGTCCTAGCAGTGTTGGACCAGATCTCTCTATCCCGAAGGTCTGCCTCCTCAATGGCCATTCGGTAGCGAGCCAGATCACCTAAGCATTCGATCCATGTTTCCAGGAAGTCAGGTACAGTCTCCATCAGCAGGCCAATCATTGAATAGGCTAGGTAAACAAAGGACAGCATGGGTTCGATCGACTCCGGTAGGCGGTGGCGGAGGAGCTCGAGGAATGCATGGATGCCATGTCTCCACATTCGAGCCGGCATTGCATACTTAGCGGCAAGTCCTCGTAACTCATGTCCCTCCGTTACAGGGTGGTGGGATGCGCTAAAGAAGTCATGATGCTCGTTTAGGAGTGTTCGGTGAAGTGCTATCAACGCCTGCCACTGCTCCTTACTCAACTTAGTAGGAGTCTGTGTTTGCTGACTGACTATGTCCATACACTTCTTCTCTACCATGACAAGACCAGCATAGATCCCTTTCACCTCTTGTATCAACTGCGATACTGTAATTGGCCGGGTTTCTAGATCTCTTAATAGGCCCGGTGGTGGTTGCCCTGGTTCATCGTTGAAATAAGGATCATCAAAGCCAGAATCCTGGTAAATAAGTTCTGGGGATTCAGAGCGTTGTGACTCGCCGTTCTCGGATTTCACTTGTTGGTGCGAGGGAGGTGGAGTGGACTGTCGCTTACGTGGTGTATCAGAGCGTGATATATCGGTCATCACATCGGATCGCCGCTTGCTTTCTCTTTTTACAGAATCAGCAGTAACGTTGAGAGATGAGGTCTTGAAATTTGCATGTTTCTCGCCCAGATCGTGGTGTCGAATGCGGTCGACGAGTACAGGTTCTGCTGTAGAAGATGTCTTTTCCTGGGCAAAGGGCAAGGACAGCTCCTCAGACCTGACTTTGTCAGATTCATTTCCAGAGCATGTTGCACCACGGCACGGTCCTCATGGCCAGCGTGTTGGGTATCAAGTGAGGCGGGTGTATGCACGTGATTCAATCCTGGTCATCGTTACTTACTTGATATTGGGCGATGCTGTCGAATCTTCAGCCTTATCTAGCAACCCTTTCAGGTTAGTCTCTTTTGGTCGACTGAACCAAGTTCCAAAGGGAGGCATTGCGAATCTGCACCAGGTGTTAGGAAGATGCCCAAAAGTCTTCCGTAATAGCTCACTGAGTGATCTGTATTCATCAGTAAGTTTCCGCTTTCTTAGTGTCATCAAACGAACCCTACGGATCTAACGTATGTAGTGTGGTGAGTAGAGCTTGAAATCAAGCTAACGAGTGTATCTCCTCGACGTCTACGGCTCATAGAAATGAGAAACTACAAAGACGGTCGAACTTCTCTCTTTCTATTTTTCTCACTGCTGATACCCTTCGAAGGCTACAACCCTTGGATAGAGCACATGAGGCAAGAGGCAAATCGCTTGCTAACTGGTCGATGCTTCATCGATGCTACTACGATGTCAGGTGGGGCTAATTCAACTAAAATAGCTTAGCGTCTTTGCCTTTTTTTCCGTACATTAGCGTAGGCAACAAATTTGTGCCCCCGATTGACAAGGGTCGTCCCAGCCACCATTTCTCATCAACCACACTGTGTATCATGCTGAGAAGAACTGTGTTTCGGAGTGAGAGTGGAAAATCACCTCTGACTCAAGCAGATGAAGGCTGGATTTCAAGATGATGCTGACAGCTTATAATCTCACTTAAGGCTGATCATGTCATGGCTTGGGTAAGGCAAGGATCGCTTATGCGCACATGCATACCTTTCTACAGTACTTACCCTGGCGGGGGATCCGGCTCGTGACAGGGTACTTCTATGGTTATCAAGCTAAAGAAGTCCCAAGGTAATTCCGAAGGTGCTTCATTCGTACGTCACAATATGTATCAGGCTACTGTCTAGGTAAAGAGTAGGTGGATATACACTGAGCACACAATTTCAGCCCTACCAACCAACCTGAATTCGATGACTTATCACCTCTCACTGAGGGGTCATTGTGCTAACCGTGGATCGTTGCTTCAACGATGTCGAGTGTTAAGTAGGGAGGTGTCTTGCCTCCAGCCGCAAATCTCGAGCACGGGTTGGGAAAACAAATTGCATTCAATGAGGTGAAGCAAAGGCTGTGATCACCAGGCTGGGTCCAACGCCACCACCCTCATTATCTATATCAAGGCGCAACATCTATCAGACTTAAGACTCGGAACACACAGCTGCTAGCCCCTCACCGATTGCCTAGTTGTCACTCAAAATTGGAAATTTTTCAGGAAAGTTGCTGTCAGCAGCCTTTCTTGGCCCCTTTGGCAGTTGTTCTCGTGATGGAGGCACGCCACGCGGAGGTTGGTCATGCTAATTGGAAAATCGGCGCGAGACGCTGGCAGTGATCGCAACACAAAGACGGATGATGTACGAGGTTTTATTCGGGAGGTTGGAAGTACAGTGAGAGGCTCTGATGAGGCAATTGTGAGTGTCAGTGAGAGAAACACAAGTCAAACCCGGTGAGCATTCCGAAGTTCACGATTTCCGCCTCAGAGTTCGCGACTTGATTCACTCAGTGAAGACGAGATCAAACGCCAAGTAATATCGAATTCCTCGAGATGAGCGCGAGTGAGCACAGCATTGTGTTACTTCAGACTCTTGTGTCTCTGCACTTGGGTCATCTCAAGACCGTACCGGCAGCAAGTACTATTTGAGGCACTCATCCGCTATCATCGGTGTCCTCAACCTAACAGAAGCTGCGTATCGTCAGAATTCCAGTTTGTGAAAGTGTCTGTCGCACACATGTATGTGGGTAGGTCACCGTGCCCGACTTGTACACAGTCTCTAGATCAGTAAGTGGTTAGGCATGTCAGTCAGGTACATCAGCTGTAGTTGAATATAGCATGGTGCTCTATTCTCGATATTCGGGAAAAGTATCTCCGGGAACTGGTCCGATATTCAATGGACGGTAGGACAATATTCCATTTGGTGCCGTACTGGTTTGAAACCCTCCCTGTGTCTCGGCACATACTCAAAAGTAGTTGGTTGAACCAGTTCGGGCTGACCTTCAGATTCGGAACTACATGCATGACATAGTTGCTGCGGACATAGTTATGCACCCTGGTCGGATTGAAATGTGGATGTTTGCCGAGCCAGCTTCTGTTGGCCATGATTTGCACGTCGGCCACGTACCCTGATACCACTGCAGTTATCACGAGGAACAGCAGGCGTCCACGTTCTGTACCAAGACTATGCCCGCTGTCCGATCGTACTTGATATCACGTTAGTGCGACAGCTTATTCTATTGGACATGAATCAGGCACATCGCGAAATTCAGGAAGCACAATCATTACCATGAAGTCCAAAGATCAATGGGCACTGTTAGATCTGGATTATTGCGGGCTCTGTCTCACGCATAGGCTGCTGCTGCTAACTCGTGCTGTGGAATTTGAAAACAACCCATGTGTATAGTGTTTGTGCTGGCCAGTCAAAGGTGCATGGCTGTGGCGCATTCATCTTAGTAGTAGTCCTAGCTTATGTATCATGCCAGTGTTAGATTGTATACGTGCTGGACTTGTTTCCACACTTATCCAACCTGTTTCTCGTAATCACTCGCGTTCAGCATCATATCTTAGGTAAGCGGACATACCGCTCTGATTGGCTACTGCTTCATATTTTGAAAAGGGGCTCCTAAGGCTTGGTGTACGAGGCTGTAAGACTAGTACCGTATTCAACCTAGCTTTGCCACTTAAGATCGCACAGAAATCGTTGCGTCCAGCTTTGTTTGGTTATTCCTCTAATCATTGTTGACGTTGGCTACACTGACCTGCCACTGGTAATGGCCTGCCGTCGTCTGCGATGATTGCACTATTGTCATATCCTTACGGCAGCTGATCCGGTTCGAGTTTATCACCAAGCCATCACCACGGTCCTGCTGCACTGCTGTGATGCTGCCCAACTTGAAGTCAGGGCGACCATAGATGAATGAACACTAAGGCAAGATCGTACCATAAGGCAAGAGATGGACTGGCTCTGCAGAGTAAGACACTGGTGATTTGACATTGCATTGGGAACGTGGCAGGATAGACTACTGCATGAAGGCAAGCCCTCGTCATTCGTTATGCGACAAGAAGGTCGCACTGCAGGCTTGGGCCGTTGTTCGAGCATAAGTCTGCCTTTCAAACCAACCACGGCCCTCCCATAGGCATCGGAACAAGCTGAGCACCATCGTGGTTGGAGCACTGCGCTCCGTCGAATAGTGGATGTACATAACGGAGAAGACCATGGAGGAAGCGAGTTCGAGCGTCCTTTGCCTTATGTGAGATGGAGCGAGCTCTAATGCAATGCTCACGAGGCCAATCATCCTTGGCCAGGTCACCGCAGTGAGCTGCTCTGCGAGGGCATCGGTGTCATAGACAATTCCACCTGCGAAGGTCTAGAAAGCACTCGCGGACCTGTAACAGTTTCCTCAACTTAACACGTTGACGAGTTTGCCCGATCATCCAGCTATCTACGTTAGCTGGGAAATAGGATTGTGTAAGCTTCGATGAAGCTGGACAGGCAGCTGTGACGCTCAATCACTCTGCGCGAAATAGATTGTCGTATCCGTAAACGAGAACTGTCATCCTTCTGGGACTAAGGCAGCCAGCTGTGGAGTCTTTACCTGCCATCCTCTTGAGACGAGAGCAGTCAGAGGCATGGGGATAAGACCTAGGTAGCCTATCAAAACTGTAATGGTTCCATCATGATTGACCGCTGCTCCTTGAAGAATTACTGTAGATTTCGGGCAGTGCGGCCGCTCGGTTCACTAAGGTTGGGCTCAGCAGGCGCACAGACCGGGTAGTGTCTCCAATTTCCTTGTTTGTTCCATACACTATCGAGCTGTTTGACAAGAAGGCAACATCCCAGACGTGTGTTTGCAAGCGATCTGATCCAGCTCATCTTCTGACAGCACAGCACACGCAGAACTGATGCCTACCACAAGCAGGCAAGCACAGACGAGGGGTTTGGAATTGAAACATATCTGCCTCACCACATAGAAGCTAAGCAGCCAACGGAAGTTTCCTTTGCTATCGACCTTGGCCCTGCCTGGAATCATTGGACCAGGCAACCGTGAATTTGTGGCATGAAGGCTTGTCCGCCACGTATCTGAGACTCGGTAGTTGCGCGAGCTTTCGATAACCAGAACGACAGAAAATCATTGGACGAATCTGCATTGGCCCGACATTTTGTTTTACACGAGTTCTCGTCCAGGTTCTCAATAGTGACCAGTCAGCATCGCTTTTGCGACTGCCAGGCATTTGCTCACAATGGTTAAATCCGACCTTGTTACTGCGTGACAGCTTGATTTTGCCTTACACCCAACCACGTCGACATGGACATAGTTTGAAGCACTAATCCATGCCTTCATCACGCAAGATTCAACTGCAGCCTATGCCAGGCTTATTCGATCCTGTTTTTGCCTTGACTCGGAAGCTCGAAGCCCAATCGTATCCGTCATTGCTTACTCCGGGTCACGAGCTCCATCCACTGTAAGTTGACAGAAACCTCTCACTTGACGGAGGACATTGGCAGTGACAGAAGAGATGGAGCACACAATCAATCAAAGAAGGCAAAAGATTGAAATTGTGCGCATCAATCTTCGCCTGACTGGCTGCTTGATCAAGGCTGCTGCACGCGACTCGTTCAATCTGCCAGCATCTAAACCATGCAACTGCTCTGACTGGCCACAACTACATTTCGTGTTGTTCGTGGATCATCCGTCCCAGTGAGTCGGTTGTGGTCACCACCCAATGAATCAGGTTTTGCGCAGGGCGAGGGACTCTAGGCTTCAGAACATTACATTCATGCTGGAATTGCATTTTCTGGCCAGGATCTTCCGAGATGATGAATCATCTGCATGCACGTGCTGTGTGCACGGAAAAGAACCGACCTTAAGGAGGCGACATCCACTGCCACTACTGCTTGTCTTTTGTCGAAGAGTATGGGTGTTGAAGCATGAGACTACGAAGGCTCAGCATGTCTCAAAGTCCGCACTGTGAACCTAACATATCAGGTTATTTGTCACAGGTGCAACTGCGCTGCTTTCCAAGTTTCAGCGCAAGGGTTGACTAATAGTCGAGGATACCCTGTTGAACCGATGTTTATCGACATTGCTGCTTCAGGCTTTTCTTCCAGATTGACTGGTGAATGAGCGCGATAGACTCGTTCTCGCATACAGCACAGTGCATTACACACGACCCAATCGGAGCACTATAACGATTAGTGGCGAGTGTAGTGGCGGTGGCTCAGGCAGACTCTGTGCTGAGACAACAGAAGAGAGGATTATTCACAGCTCCAACACTGCAAGGAAAACCTCCATCTTAGTACTAATGTTTTCAGGTATGCCAGCTGAAGTATTTTAAGTCATCAACCCTGTCATGTCTCAAGCCTACAATCCTTTTCCAGCACATTCGTACACCCTGCAAGCAGTTGTTTTCAGCTCGAACTGAGGAGTTCTGACACGCCACATCGTTCACTTAGTCCATATCAGCAATAGTCTTGCAGAAATACGCGACTTATCGCCAGCCTCCAGAACTAGGTCGTGCAAATATGCATTGCGCAGCCAATCAGAGTGCAAGCGCATTAATGCCAATTCAGACCCAACAAAGCGATTGCGCCACTGATGGCGAGCTCGGTAATCTTTACTGTATGAGTACGGCACGGAACGTACGGACCTCTGGAGTATGTCAAGTTGGATGAAACTGCAAGCTTGAAGCCAATCGAGACACGCGATCAGCTCCATGCGTGATGTTATGCAAGTCTTCGCGAATGACGATGCAGCTAAACGCGCCCTGAAAGAAAAGTGTCGTCAATGAGAATGGCGAAACCACGGATTAATTCATGCAGGGTGCTCACGACCACGTGACGGCACACATAATTCAAGATTCAAAAGAACATTGCACAGCCTCAAGGAACACGATGATCTCGACATCACAAGCGAGTTAACGCCACTGTGTTAAGAAATGTGGCAAGAGATGAAGTGATCACTTGACGCTTTTAAATGGACAACATCCTTGCATAGCAGATTTTCCAGCTAAGGATGAAAAGCGTGAAATGTCCTTCAAAAAGTGGGAAGTTAAAGTGCGATCGAGAGGTCTTCTGAACTGGTCAAAGTTAGGGATGATTCAACATTCTGGTCTCTGTGTGGGATGGTCGAGATATACATGCAGGTGCGTATTGATTCGTGGTCCCTCTGATGATAATCGGCTGCCAAGTGAGGGTAGTTCCAGCTACTTGGTAAGCTGACATCTAGGACTTCTATCAGGCAACCGGAGCTGACGCAAGGACTCTCGTGGCTTATGGAGTGACAACACTTGGCCTGATATATCGGCGCAACAATCCTGTTGCATTCCGGGCTCAGTTCTCGCGTTCCTGAAACATCGTCAGTCGATGCAGCTCAGCCACTGATCAACGACAGAGATCATCCGTGGATGAGGTGGCCTCTCCTGACCACGAATACACGCGGTAGACCAAGTACTGTATCAGGAACAGTCTGCCTAATTTTGAAATGAACAACGTTGTCCACGGAATGGTTGCTCAAGAATGCAATCAATCAGGCGACACACATGAAAGGAAGCTGACCACAGTAGCGCGTATGAACTTCCTTCCGCGACCGGTTATACAGGGATGGGACATTTCGTGCAAGCGGATCATGCTCTGTCATCACCGTCCGTTCGATTCACTTCATGTTTACAAACAGAAGGATGAGATTGTCCTACAATTCCTCAACCTACACAAACAAAGACAGCTGCCTAATTGCCTTGCCGCTTTTCCGGGCTCCGTGCTACCGCTTCTTCCCAGTAGGACGACACAGCGGAAGACGGAGCATGCAACCATATAAGGGCTAAGCATTGGAAAAAAACTTGCCCAGGTGCCTCAGGTCATACGCGCATGCTTTGTCCCAAGATCGATTGCCGGAACTGCCTCGCTCTCACCTCCCGAGCACCATCAGATGATGCACATGATACTGCAAGTTATCGTGCCTGCACATTATGGCACGCGAGGCTCCCCATTCCGCACACCAATCTCGATTTGTCGCAAGCACAAGTAGAAGACAACCGGTCAATAGAACTCGCAAATACATTCCATTTCAAGATTAAACAGTAACCCCCACAATGACCCACAATACTGGCGACCAACCCATCTCAAAAGCCACGTATCAAGACAATACTGTAAGCACATTCTCTAGGCAGATGCTGTGTATGAAGGGGACTAAAAACATCACAAGTGATCGTGGTCGTCTGAGTCAAACCGGAAGTGCCAAGAGTTGTAGCATTAACAACACGAAACAAAATGTCCCACACTACACCGGTTTGCCTCGCTTATTTTCGGCCCACTGATCCTTTCGTTCGGCTGTGTTCAGAATAGCTTAGCTAACTAGATACCCTCCGCAGGTACTCTACTGTAGGTCAGTCAGCACACAATCTGAGATCAATTTAAATCAACCGGAACAGCTGGTGCCCAGCCTACCCCGAGGTCATGATACATACGAAAGCAAAGACAAAAGCCAAGCAGCACTGCAACAAAGGTACATAATGGCGATTGCCGAAAATTCGTGCCAGAAACCACTGGAACAGATCCATCTGTTTTCCAGCCGAGCTTCTACCATCGCCTCAGTGGTCCAACGGTAGGATAATTGCCTTCCAAGCAATTGGCCCGGGTTCGACTCCCGGCTGATGCATCAAATCAGCCAGCTCTTCAAGAGTGATTGCTTTTTTGTTTTTGTCGATATTTGATTATTGTTTTTGAGGGGTGGATGGATCTGGGCTTTTCTTTCTGGTGAAATCTGCAGTATGAAGATACAGCGAAAAAAGCGATGCTGAGGTAAACACGTGTATATTTGTATCACTGTACATATTATCGGGTTTCCTTCACCTCCTTTTGCTCAGACTACTCTGTAATGTGACTAAACGTATTAAGTATGTACTAGATATCAATACGCTTTCGTCTCATGTTTTCGAAAGAAACGATAACATTAAAAACGCTCTACTCATCCATCGCACAGCTCCATCTAACCACGATCTACGCACCTAATATACCTACTCAACTAATCCATACAGCAACGACAACAACAAGCACAACCACCACCATCCTCACCACGATTCAGCCACAGTGCCCATGTATCGTGGACCAGCAAGGTAGTCGGTCAGTGGCGCAGGTAGTCGTGGTTAGGTAGGTAGATTCATAACATACTATACCACCGTGCCCGTTGGTCTCATGCGAAGGGGCCCAGGATTTAGTTTTAGTTCTAGATTATTCCATTTGCGATGGGAATATATGACACTGAATTGGTGATCCTATGGAGGGGTGTGTACAGGATTTACTACTGTACAGTATAGTTTGTATGCTCTTTTGTGCATTCAATTTCAATGAGTGTATGTGGCCCTGCTTTGTTTCTTCGTGATATGACTTATTCTATGTATCTAACTGCCTGTGCCTGTTGTATGTCCTTCCCTCTCTAGGTTGATCTTTGTCTGCACTGTAAGCTGATACTTACAGGCAGTTACTTAGCCACCAGAACTCCAAATATTTCCACCACTTAATGGGCGAATCGGAAATCCAACCTCTTGTTTCCCCTATCCTTAGTAGTAGCAAGATAATGAATCCTCTCATCCCGACTCATACTATTCCAAATATCATCTCGTCTCTTATTCTGCAACACGTAATACGCTTTAGCAGCGATGAAAGCAACGATATTGTACGCCGTTATCGCGAGCAAGACCTTGTTTCCGCGGTAGTAGGTTGGTTTGTCGTCGTTGCGATAGATCTGTGAGGCGAAGATGCTCGCAGCTTGGACAGACATGTTGTAGAGTGATGAGGCGACGGTTCTGGTCTCGACGGTACCGGCGTTGCGTGATGTGAGACCTACGATTACGGCGTGGGGATAGACGTATCCGATTATGAGGGTGGAGAGGAGCCATTTCACCCAGGCTGAGTGGGGAAATGTGGGAGGGAGTGTCTCGAGGGCGATTAGGAGAGGGAGTACCCACAATTGTGAGAGGAGACCGATTAGGAAGCGTTGGTTGATCTTCTCTGAGTACCATGTCCAGAATAGAAGCTGGATGATGAAGAGAGTGTAGGCTGGGATGGTAAGAAGATTGGTTTGGAAGGTGCTGAAGCCAAGAGACTTTAGGTTTAAGGTGATGTATGCTGTTGGTGGACTTGAGGGAATGCCCCATGTCAGACCTAGGAGGAAGATTGGCCACATATCGTAGTCGGTCAGTGCTTTTTTGAAGAGTGGCCAGCTGAGACCTTGTCGATTGTGCATGCTGGATTTCTAACGGATGTCAGTCGTTGTTTGAATTGATGTGTGTTTGACAGTACTCACACCAGGATCATCACGAATGACTCTTGTCACCATGATAACCTCCTCACGCTCACTAAACCATCCTTGCTTAGGCCGAAGAATACCTTTCCATCCAGTTCGAGCAGTTTGGGTAGGGGATGGAGGAAGATACAGCCATGTCCAGATGCCGATAAGTCCGGTGAATGAACCTTCAATAGCAAAAAGGTAACGCCAACCCTGATGAAGACTACCTTTGCCACGAAGATGTAGAATTCCATAAGCTAGAAAGGCTCCCACAATTTGAGTAGATTGATAGGATGTCCAGAACCAGCTGAGTCGTTTGGGTAGCTCGGAGTTCTTGAAGAAATAGCTTAGGTAGAGGATGGTGTCAGGGATGAAACCACCTTCGATCAAACCCATAAGACAACGAGTGATATAAAAGGATGTCCGTCCTGTCAATGCTGCTTGAGATGCAGCGACAATCGACCATGCGATCATCTGGATAGGTATCCAAACGTCTGGCCCAAGTCTTTTCGAAACGAGTTGTGATGGAAGCTCGGCAAACAGGAATGAGCAGTAGAATATTGTCATACCATTGTTGTACTGTCGGAGTTAATAAGACTATCGTGATAGACGATGGTACGGCTGAGCGATTACTTACATCGTTAGTCGTTATGTTGAGATTGGCCAACATGTTGTCCGACAGAGCCTGAGTAATGTTTCCACGGTCAAGCTGTAAGGCGAAGAACATGATACATGCTGGAAGGGCAATTTTCCAGTCGAGCTGTTGCTGGCATTAGCAAACAGACGGCATGTAGGAGTAGATGGCAACAACTCACTCTTCTAACTAGAGCTTTTTCCTCTTCTTTAGTCCATGAAGTTGTGGGATCGAAACGGTGGGCGCCCTCGTAGGTCTCTGGCGGGCTGTAGAGGTCGACAGCTTCTGGAGCTCCGAAGACACTGTTCCTCCTTCTCACCACGGACTCGTCGGTAGGCACATATGAAGATGATGAACTGGGTGGTTGGACATAGTCCCCATCGATGCTGACATGACTGTAGTCCTTGCCCCCAAACTTCCACCAAGGCTGCGAGTGTACTTCATAGGCCGCCTTGTCGTAGTCGGTGTCTGACCCGACAGGATGCGCTTCGACAGCTTCTGATTTCTCCATGTGGATATTATGCCTTTCTGACTGTCTTTGAGATTGAGAGAAGCCCGTAGCAATCCTAAAGGAATCTTGATGGTATACTTATAGACAAACGCTCTCATTTGGAGGCATCGCTCTGGCGTCTTTCAAGTGCAATGCGCCGAGATGAGACCATTTCGTCTATCGGCCCCCCCATCGGGTACCCATCGGGAGATCTGGACTCTGCCACCTTCGGCAAGGAGGCTCGAGACCAGAATCTTAGAGCGACATAGATATTCGAGAAAGGCGACATGCTCGCAGCAGTGGGTCAACGAGATAGTAAGAAGCGACGAGCCGAAGATTTGAGATATTATCGCAATGTGTTACACCATGTCCGGCTTGGATGGCATGATTGTGTTCAATCATCCCATGTATGGGCCTTGTGTGGCTAGTGTCACTTGTATGGCGTGCGAAGGGCTCGCTGCGAACGAAAATGGCGAATAGTTTGTCGCACTTGTCGCCATTTGATAGTACCTGTACACATGCAGTAGTCGACTGGCCAAGCATTCCGAGCTCGCTTTGCTTCGGGTAACAGTCGTTGTGTGATGCTAGGGTTAACGAAATCGCAATGTCTGAAGCTGTTTGGACTTCAAGTTTTTGCAGTGGTTGACCCACCAGTGTTGAGTGATAGAGGTGTGCGGGCGCAAGACCACATCATGCCTAAAACAACCATGCTGGCCGACGCCAAGGAGTAACGGACTCAGTGGGATAATGAACACGTACCTAGGTCATGCATCACTCACCTATAGCATGTGAACGAAATTTTATCAACGTCGATGCTCTGTCAAGCTACAAAGTTATAATGGAACGAAATCGATGAGTGGAAGAAATGACATCGTTATGAACGTAGGTACCTTGTGCTTGCCGATTGTGCGGCTGACACTTCCGCACCGGCTTGATCATGCTCAAATACTCTCATTTACCTATGTAGAAGGAGTGATTGATATGACACAGATCGAGTCTGAATTTTCTATGGATAGCTTGCCGACGGGCAAGTATTTTACGGAAGCTTCTGATCACTTGCTCCAGATTTAGTGAACGCAATTAGCTACGCCGTAGCTTGCCAACAGTATCTACTTCCTCCCCTTGAGTGCCTGAGCCTTGGATTGACTGTTAGGATCGAAGAAAGGTCGCTCACCAATGCCGACGACTCGGTTTCCGAATCGCTCCCCAAGTCCCTCATAGTCGAATGTAGCTGTGTGGAAAACACTGCGGTTGTCCCATATAGCTGCACACCATCATGTTAGTACTTTTCGTTTTCCTCATTGACGAAAGCGATCAACGCAACTTACCGATATCGTTCTCATTTCTCCACTTGAACCTCACTTGGATGTCATGATTTTTGTAGATCACGTTAGTAAATCTCTCGATCAATTCCTGTCCTTCCTCGTGAGTCAATTGATTGATCTCTTTTGGAAAATTTCCGAGTGCATATATGCTTTTCCATCCCGTCACTGGATTAGTCCGCACCACGGGGTGGACCGCGCTCAAGCCTGCACCAACATTCTCGGGGTTTCCTCTTTCATCGGTGTATAGTGTGGTCCTACCCTCTTTCGCCGCTTTGATGAAACCTTCGCCTACAAACGTGGCAGACAGACCATCGAAGAATTCTTGATAAGCTGAGGAGAAGGAGTCATAAATGTCATAACCACTTGCCCAAAGGGTGTCGCCTCCAGTGCTCGGTAATTGTGTCAGGCGAAGAGAAGTGTAGTCGGCAGGATACGGTTCGAATTGAATGTCGGAGTGCCATTGTGCTGCATCATAACGTCGACCTTTGGGACTATCGTGGACATACAACTTCTTGCGTTGAACAGACGAGATGGTAGAGATAGCATGATCGCCGACGCCAAACTCAGAAGAGTCGTTCAAGACTGGATGGATGTGAAGGGTGGAATCCTTTGGTTTCCCACTCAACTCGCCAAGCTTCTGTATGAAGGTCTTCTGGAGGTCATTGGTGAGATTGTTTTGAGCACGGAAGAAGACAACGCCACGTTCCGAAACTATACCGTGTCAGAACCGTAAGTATGATAAATTTGCAAGCAGAAGACGCGGATTGATCGATGGGCGTGCGGAATAAGCTCCAGGGTTGACTCACTGGTAATGGCAAGGTCACGAAGCAGGTCGTCAGAGTTTGACGCGTTCAAGAGGTCATCCACGATGTTGGCTGTAGGGTATTCTCTTCCCACCGCTGGGGTCACTTCGTCGAACTTGAAAGCCGAATCCAGGGCACCGGTCGTCCTCAAAGGTGTGGGGTATTGACTCTTGGTTGTACCTCCATTGGTGGTCTTGGTTGTACCTCCGTTGGTGGCATTCTTTCCGTTTATCACCGGAACAGTGGTCTCTTGTAATTCAACGCTGGGTGCCATATCGATCTGCGGGTTGGTAAGTCAGAAATGTGCAAGACTGTGATGGCATCTGCTGCATTTCCAAAGACATTATATCATTGTGATTCTCTTAAGTATTGTACCATTGTACTGGACTCCAAGCTGCGTGATTCCTCCGCGCCATCACGCAATCCATATATGCCGTCTCATCTATCTGTGTTTCAGTTTATGTTGTGTCGCAATCAGCTGTGTAGCGCTTTGGTTGAGAACGTGATCGGCACGTCGGCTCGCATGTTTAATGTTGCGTGGAAGGATACTTTTCCAAAGCACTGATTGTGTGGATGTATTCCATGAACATAGAGGTCGGGTCCAAACACTCGGCAATAATCGGACGTACAGGTTCAAGAATTCAACCTCCGTTGTCAAAAAATGTTGCCATACTGGCTAGGTCCGCAATGCGTCGCTGAATATCGGTTATGGATTGGTAATCGTCGTCACCTACTGTAAACGAGTGGGCGAGTGAGTGAGTGAGAGCATCGAACTTGCTTGCTAATGCCACGATAGAGTAAATTCCACCTCGAGTAAGGTCCATGAAAGGGTACATGGTTGAAGTGTGTATACAGTACGTGCATAACCGTCAACTTTGAATCAACGAATGGGAATCAACCAATAAGACTAGTCCCAAACTGGTCAAGTCCTTTCGAGTTTCATGAATTTAATGTCAGTACAGCCTGAGTGTATGTAGTAATGCATAGTATAGCAATACTGAAGATATGTACCTACATGTCTGGTACATTCATTAAAATCAGCAGACTACCACCACCTCGCGGAAACAAGGACATATGCTCCGAGGTCGACGACAAAGTCTCTCAATCTTCTTTGTGTTCTAGCAAACAATCAAAGCACCACTGTTGATTTTCCATACAATCATCTACTTGTTCTCCTACTGAAGTTCAACAAGCATTCTCAATAACTCGCAATTGCAGAATAATAGCCTTTTAGAAGATGTCCTTAATGAACAGGAGATCATTTAAACTGGTCTCCTACTCCCTGTACCATCAAGAGTTTACAACAGGAAAATGATGGCACGAGACGATTGAGATGGATTGCTACAAAAGCGGTCTAGCGCCAAATGCCACGGACCGCATCAAATTGTTTCAACCTCGTTCCCTCCTTCGTTCACACAACTTGAAGTGATTGAGTGCTCGCCTCATGCAGTCAACAACGCAATTCGAACGCGGCTGTATGGCTGGCAACCATGCTTTCGCGGGTGATGATGGCACATTAATCCTGCAAGGAAGTCAGCGCATAGGTATCAGCCAGAACACATCATCCCTATCTCGAAGCATCATCGACCTTGGCGACATGGTGCCAGACGAAAAGACGTGCAATAATGACTGAATGTGTAGAGCCGGGAGATCGTCTTCGATGGTAAGTGGTACGTGATGAACGCCATACAGCTTCACTCGTGGTGCGTATCGATAGAATTATGCTGGCAGATCTCCTACAGCACGCTGGCTGTCTCCGGTAGGCGGGAAAGGACTTGAGCATGGCTGGCTGTAGATTTGGCCTGAGGATCGTCCATCTATGGAAGAGGTACCACTAGAGAAACAGTGCCCGGTGAGTTGGTCAGAATGGCGTTAACAGCAGCTTTTTGAGACCACATGCGGCCGTAGCGACTTGGGATGGCCTATACTCTGTCGCTCAAACTAGATGAAGGAGAAGACATAGGAAATTAAAGCGAAGAGTGAGATACGAGCAGATGTTTGGACCAGCGCAAGTCAGTCCGAAGTCTTCTGGGTTTGCATGTCTCGCAGTGAGCAACATGATCTCGAACAATAGGAATGAAGATCTCGGGACTGGCAAGTGAAGGAAATCATTTGGCATGGCTAAGTCAAACGACGTGAGTACGCGTTTGTGTACTATTAGTGAAGGTCACGAGCACTTTCACTCTTAATGTTTGTTTACCACGATACTCGCGACATCTTCACCACCACAAATTTCCTCGAACTTCATACTCCGACCTTCCTGCCAATATTCTTCTCGTCTGTCTCGATCTTGCTTCCATGACAATTCCTCCATACTATACCGATCTAAACTGTCGCCTTGCTGCGCAGTTTTATTTCCAATAGCTTGCTACACAATTCCTCTCGATCTTCTTTTCCTTCCTCCAATCATTGTATACTCATCGCAGTGACAATAGTTTCTCAACCTTTCGATATGGGCGATTGGCCTTTCGGCGAAGACAACGAGCGGTCATTGTGCCTAGCGCTTTGGCTGGGTTCGATCACTTTCTCCATCCTCTACGTGGTGTCAAACTACGTCCCATTATGGGTGAGGATGGTGGAAACATGCCCGGTCCAGCCAATCCGCTGGCTACTCTGTACCGAGAGTCTGGGAAGGAGGGAGGATGCACCCTCCGTGGTTAGCCGCACTCTCGTGAAAGTGCAGGCCGACGAAAGTCGCCTGCAGACAGCCATGAGTGCGGCTAACGCACAGCATCAACACCTCTTGCAGTCGCAGACGGCTACACACGAATCAACTCTGCAAGCCATGAAGGCTGAACACCAAGCGGAGTTGGGTCGTGTGCGAGCCAGTGCGCTGCAGGTGGTGCAGACACTCCGACAGACGTTGGAGTTGGCACAGAGGAGGAACAAAGAGACAAGTGAGGAGCTCGAGCGCGTGAAAGAAAAAGCGTCGACTCGGGCTTCTCACTTGGGCTCTGTTGTTGAGACGAGGATCGCTGGAAGTCCTCTTACTCAAATCAAGAGGCGACCACGACTTCCTCCTCAACTTCCACAAAACAGACGAAAGATTACCACTCTCCCTCCTCCATCTCCTCCAACCGCCACTCCCACTCCCACCACCACCATCAAGAAGACTTCGTGCAATGAAGCACAGAGGTATGTCCGAAAGACTACCATTCCCCCACCAACTCCAGCTCTTCTTACCACCAGAAAGACTTCGTGCAATGAAGCACAGAAGTGTATCAAAAAGATTACCACTCCGACCAAACAACCAGCGATCAGGACTGGAGTAGGCCATATCAAAGACCCACATACCTCAACCAAGGAGCGCAGTAAATCTGTCTATGATACACCTCCATTCACAGACTTTTCGCGAGCTCAAGAGCAGGACTGCACAGCCATAACCACCTTCAGTCCTTCCAAACTTCGCTCAATCATACGAATTGTTGATGAAAATGCTTCAGAAGAGCCGACAAGTGGTATCAATGCAATGGACATGGGAGAACTGTGTCACAGAGTCAAAGCTATTCGTTTTGGCATCAGGAAGAGAGTTCGATTCAATATCGCCGCCGACGATGAAAAGATCGCAACGACTACACCATCGATGACTGAAGATGCTAAGATTGGTGCTCAAGAGGACACCAGTAGTCCTACTATCGTCAACCCTACACCGACAATCCTTCCGAATCATGAAGATCTTCAGCCGGTAGCCTGCAATGATTCTATGCAGGGCGTGCTCCAGAACTCTATCGAGCCTACCAGCGACAGTGATTCCCAGCAACCAATGGATGGTGTCCTCGAGAGTGCTCAATTTGATGCTGACATTCCATCAACTCCTGCTGTCCCTTCACCAACCATCGAGCAGACGAATGCTTTCGAAGAGGTTCCTCAGCTACCAATACCGACCACACCAGAAGCTGATACATCTATGACCGATGATTTCAACTCACCGAACATATTCGACGACTATTGGAACAATAACCCAGACGATCTCGAATCAGGTACAGTAAAAACAGCTATGAATACAGATTCACTAAACACCAACCTCGAGCAAGCACCTCAAAATGAAGTAATGAGTGATGCATTCGATTTCTCCTTCCCAACCACGTCGAATCCCTTCACAGACAACACTGCTACAACCATAGATACCCAGCCTCCATCTCTCGATATAGACATGGAGAACAGCTTCGACAACATATCAAGCCCATTCATGCGTCGTCACGCATCACCACCATCCACAATCCCTCCTCATCCTCAACAACCCCTACCTCCCAATCCTGCAACCTTTGAAATTCCCGGTCTAGACCTGCTGAACAAGGCTCTCAAAGAAGAGGCCACAGCTGATGAATCGACACCAGAGAATGAAGAAGAAGAAAACACAATCAAACACGACGAATTCTCAGAGCAACTCACCGGAGAAGAAGAAGTCGTTGTTGATGATGAAGGATTTGGCGAGGACATAATCAGACAAGACATATACTCCGAAAGATTAACAGGAGAAGAAGAAGAAATCGTCGATGATGGTGAAGGTGAAGGTTATGGTGATGATGCAGTCAGCGATAACGATAACAGACTGGTATATAGTCCAGTATACAGTCCTTCGGTTGATACTTCTTCCGATTCCGGTTCTGGTTCCGGTAAGGTAGACGATGAAGGAGGAGATGACGATGAAGACAGCGGCGAACAAGCTCAAGAAGAACCCGAACAGAACGGGGAGGAAGATGACGACGAAGAAGTCGTCGGAGAAGAGAAGGAGGAACTTCCAAGAAGAAGGAGACTCCCGATGCCGAGTATCACGTATACGCCCACACCACATACAAGTACATCGCCTCCTGCATCACGGGTGTGGAAGATGTTGGTGCCGAGATTGCGACGGCATTAGTGGTCGGTCATTGAGGAAGTGAAGATGAAGATGAGAACGAGGACGGAAACGAGGGATGGTTCTTGGTCGTTATGACTGGGGACTTGAATTCGTTTTCGTTTCGTTTTTGTTTTCGGGTGTCTTGGACAGCGAGGACGAGGATGAGGACGATGGAGGGTTCCTGGTTAGTATGACTGGGGACTTGATGTCGTTCTCGTTCCCGGTGCTTGGTAGGCGAGGATGAGGATATGTGAATGAATGCATGGATGGATGAGCAACGAGTGTGGAGTGTGGGGAGGGCACCGTTGGAGGAAAATTGGATATACGAGAGAAGTTCGCTGTTGTACAATACCTCAAATTTTTGAGAAAGTGGCTGTAAAGATGAACAAGATACACCGATTATGGCGTGGCCATGGATCTTCGTTCTTCATCTAGACGGATATGAAACTGTTGCCAACATTCTCAGCTCAACCTTGCTTCCTGCCACTGCTATTTATGTAAGGCCTTATTGAGTCGTAAGCCATCAACTAATTCATCAACAGTCTCACAGCCCACGGGATCGAAAGCTGACGAAGATCGCCATAATGCTGTCCAACTCCTAGAAAGACAACAGGAATGCCCGTTGAAGCAACCATACTAACAATAGTCCCAATCTGATCACCCACAGTATCACACTTACTAATGATAAACCCATCCAAGTTTCTATTCCTGCCGAACGCCTTGTTGAAATTCCGTGCCTGATTCACTGAATCATTACCAACAAGCGCTTCAGCGACCTGCAAGATCTTATCGGGTTTTGCGAAGTCGCCGAATTTCTCCAATGCAGACATTAACTGAGCGTTGTTGTGGGCACGACCGGCCGTATCAATCAGTACGACGTTGAAATCGTTTGCAGCTGCGAAACTGACGGCGTCTTTTGCTACGTTGGCGGCGTCTTTGCCGTAGCCTTTTTGGTAGAGGTCGACTTGGCCGACGTTTTCTCGCGCGCTTAGTTCCTTGAGATTGCGGACGTGAACGGCTAGTTGCTCCACGGCACCTGAGCGGAAAGTGTCTCCTGCGACAACGAGTACTCGGTAATTGTTTTGGAGCAGGAAATAGCAGATCTTGGATAAGTTTGTGGATTTGCCAACACCGTTGACGCCGACGACACTGATGACATATGGGCGTCCAACTTGGCCGCTCTTTGTCGGTCGTGTGACTGACTCAATTTCTTGAAGCAGATCCAAGGAGGTTTTTGGAGTTAGCAGTTTGCGAAGTGAATTTTCTAGAGCTGGTTGGAGAGCTTTGTCAGTGCTTTCAAATGCTCCGGTCTTCTTGCCAATCATCTCAGCTTCCACACCTTCACACAGTCTGATCGCAGCTTCTCTTGCCACATTCTTCTTGATTAAATGTTCCTCCATGGCTTTCAGCGGTTTGTCCAAATCTTGTTTGGTTAGAACTTTACCTCCAACAATGTTCCTGAAATAGCCAGATATCATGCCGAATGCGCCGTTAGATGTGGCAGCCGTTTCCGACTCCCCTTTCTTGGTTCCCGACTCTTTAAGAATATCATCTAGCTCGTCATCGAGGTCTTTCAGAATGAACTGTCCCTGCTTGTTCTTGCTGCCCCAACTTTCTGGAGCCACAGATTGTGGCACATTGTCATTCCCGCTTGTGAGTTCCAGACCGTCTCCACTATTCGAGTAATCCAATACCGCTCCATCATCCTCAGTGGCCGTACCGTCTGCGTCCCATACCCTGCCCTTCTTTGTGTTCGTTCTTGCCGTTTTTGGTCGTCGTGCTTCGTCACCAGAAGAAGCGTTGGCTGAAGGCGTGGCATAAATATTTGCAGCTTTGCGTGCTCGTCGTGATCCTCTGCTGCCCGGACGTTGATCGGATAGAAGATGTGAAGCAACGCCAAGAAGTGGGGTGGTAGGTCTTGAAGTTTCTGGAGATTGAACCGGTGTACTGTCGACAGACTCACCATTTAAAGGAGCAGTCTGAGACAACACCTTAAGCGACCCAGAGGGTTGTGGCGGAGGTGGTCCTCCATCGTCTCGTGTTTCTGGACTAGCTTTTTTATCTTCAACGCCTGCCCGAGGAGGACTTCGACTTGCCTCCCCACCTGTTGCTTGATCTTGTCGTCGTAGTAGCTCGTCGTAATAAGCGTCGAAATCGTACTTCGACGCAGTCGCTCCAGCTTCGACCTGGCCACGATACCTGCGCACGAACACGGTCTGTACTTCTTCGAGAAACTGGTCTACCCACGACAAGTGCAACAGCGACTGATAGACAGCAACGAAAATGAGCCCGAGGTCTTTCACCAGCGTCCAACGTAACGTGTACTTGTCATACTGAAAGGAAGTTGTCCGAGTCTTTTCTTCAATGAAGACATCATTGATCAGTGTATTGACTGCGCTGGCAGCAACATTAGGGCTGATATTTCGGGACCAAAGAACGACTCCTGAGGTGGAGAATATCTCAAACGCTTCGAGCATGGTGGCTGATCTGGCGACACTGAGATCGAGAGGGGTATGGAGGGCGATGGCGGTGCAGTCAATTATAGCACAACGAGACACTTACACGACATTGTAACATAGTAGACTCGGAGGGACATAAAAACGACTGAGGTCATTGTGCAGCCAGTAGTATATTTTAGCGTCATGCCTGGCGCCGCATGCTTAGCGGCAGAGCCTCCTCTCAAACGAACATTTGATTTCGTCTAACTAAAGATGTGAGTCTTCAGGAGGTAGAGGTCAAATCGCGAAAGCGCAAGCCGCCTCATTGTACTACTTAAAAGGTGTTTTTGCTTTACATGCGTATCGAGAACTGCAACTGCTCGCAATGCTACGCTAGAATATATATAATACCTTATGGCAATAGATAGCCTCTGGAGCATGCGGCTAGGGATGAGCTTGGCAGTGACTTACCTTTGTCGGCGGTTGGTGCAGGTGTTATCCAAACGTGGCCTGTTTTTTGTACCAGATCATTGTTGTGACCTACAAGAACAGTAACGTACATAATTTTGTCCACGACTTAGAGTCTGAATAACGAATGACACGAATATCTTCAATTCAATAACACTATATTAGGCGTTGAAATGCAGCGTCAGTCCTTTCCCCCACCAAATCCAAAGAGTCCTGAACTCTTCCATCCTCGACCGCAACATATATCCCAGGTGCCTCATCTGAGATCTCCTCCTCCACCCGTTCAGCCGCAACAACACCCACCGCCAGTTAATAGCTATGGCAATCCTTATGGCTCACCTCCCATACAACAGGCCGGCGTCGATCCGGCCTATGGAGGGAACTTCTTTGGTGGATTCATGAACGATCCTACAGCCCAGATGGCGTCTCAGATAGGAAAATCGGCGGTGATGTCGGGTCAGCATTATGTGGAACAGAATGTAAGAGCGAGAATACACAGGAAAAGAGGAGAACTGACGAGAGATAGTTTAGTAGATACGTCTCTGTGTCCGCCTGGAAGCATTACTTCAATGTCTCGAACTCTTATGTTGTCCGAAAACTACTTCTCGTGCTCTTCCCTTGGAGACACAAGTCTTGGAGTCGACAGCAATCACGACTGAATTCTGGCCCTGGCTCAGATGGCGCCAACCAGCAATATTCGCATATGTATCTTCCTCCCAGAGATGATATTAACTCGCCCGATATGTACATTCCGATCATGTCATTAATTACATACATCCTTCTCTCCACAGTCCTGGCGGGTGTGAGAGGGACCTTCAAACCAGAGCTGCTTGGTAGCATCACCACGACTTCGGTCGCTGTCATCTGTACTGAGATGGCAATCTTGAGGTTTGCAATTTACATGTTGGGGATCACGAATGAGTCACAACTGATCGATCTGGCCGCATATTCTGGATACAAATTCGTAGGAGTGATTGTAACTCTCTTTCTGTCGGAGATATTCACAGCTGGTCGAGGCACCAATAATTGGATTGGCTGGACTGTCTTTTTCTACACATTCATGGCGAATGCATTCTTCTTGGTTGGTCAATGCTCGAACCCACCTCGGCTATGGTACTGACTTGCTACAGTTGCGGTCTCTTCGATATGTTCTTATTCCTGATGCTTCTAGTGATCCATCGCTTCGAAGCGGCGTTGATTACACTTTGGCACGATCCCGAAAAAGCAGACGAGTATATGCGTTAGCCATCTATTGTGGCGTCCTACAGCTGGCTTTCATGTGGGCTTTGACAAGAGAGGATGGTATTGGCGCCAATGTGATACCGAAGGCCAGCGCTGCCAAAAGAGTATGAATTGCTTGAAACCACCGTTACGTCGGTGTTTGATTGAGCTGGTTGAACCGTCCGCGCCGTACTGGTATTGTTGCAGGCGATGCAATTGTCAAAACGTGGATGAAGATTGAACTATGATTGCTGAGGATTGACTGATATATGTGGTTGAGGTGGGATAGCTGCAGCTTGTGACAATATCAGCGAACTACAAAACTACAAATGTCACCACGCCTTTGAAACACTAGAAACTGTACAATCAACCATGAGCGCACCTTTCAGAACGGAATGGTTCCAATGACTTTCATACGTACCTACTGAGGCTATATAGTTGACCATCGTATCGGTATAAGGGATTGGTACTCCGTATTGCGGGGAATCAGGGGGCCAATACCCCAGCTCCAAACATCAACCACCACCCTCCATGTGACCCGCCATAAGTCGTCTCGTCCACAAACCAACTCCTTGACGCGGAAAACATTCCATACCGTGTATTGTGATATGAAAAGATTGATTCGTGTTGGCCCGAAAAGCTCAAGTCACTCCCTGCCTCCTCATTGAGAACATTGTCATCGATTTACATCCTCAGTGATTGAAGTGGGAGAACCGTTCAACATGGTTCAAAAAGTGTATGACTATATTGTCTGGTGAGGACGACCACTACCGAGCAATGCCAATCTGCTTACCATCTATAGTGGAGGCGGAACTAGTGGATGTGTCGTCGCTGCCCGACTGGCGGAGACCACAGACAGTAACATCCTGCTCATCGAGGCAGGACCCCACTGCAAAGACAACGAGAACATAAAGATGACGGGAGGGTGGTCCAAGAACTTTGATTCGGAGACAGATTGGAATCTTGTGACGCCTCCGATGAAGGGTGTGGATGGTCGGCAAGTCAAGTTAAGTCGTGGAAAGTTCTTGGGTGGCAGCTCTGGCGTGAATGGTACTCTCTGCATTCGCGGCACACCTCAAGACTTCGATGACTGGAAGATTCCGGGATGGAGTGGCGAGGAAATGTTCGCCTACATGCGTAAGGTGTGGCTGATGTCGTCCTAACCAGTGAGCAAAGCTAATTCGAACTAGTCAGAGAGCTTCCATAACAAAGATTGGTTTCAGGCGGACGAGAAAGCACATGGATATGATGGACCATTACATATAGAGCCGCACGACATGGCGCCAATCTCTGAGCTAATGCTCAAATCTATGGAAAGTCAAGGACTGCCACTTGACCACGATATGTTTACTACCGGCTCGAAAGCGCACGGATGTGGTCATGCGCCGCGAACAGTACACAAAGGGCTAAGATCTACAGGAGCAGACTTTGTGACGGACGACTACCACCGACCAAATATTGATATTGTGGTTGACACTCTCGTGGACAGGGTCAATTTCGATTCGAACAAACGAGCCGTCAGTGTTGATGTGGTTTCCAAATCTGGGGAGCGGTCTACAGTGCAAGCGAAGAAAGAAATAATCATATCAGGCGGCGCCTACTGCTCCCCTGCAGTCCTCTTGCGCTCCGGCATTGGCTCAAAGGAGGAGTTGCAGAAGCTGAATATCGAATGCTTGGTGGACTCTCCTGGTGTCGGAAGGAACTTACTTGACCACTTGATAGTGTTTGTGTTTTACGAAGTGTCGAAGGATGGGTTGACGAACGACCATCTTGTTTATCATGGTGATGCTGCTATGGAGGCTTACACGTTGTACAAGGAAAAGAAGACAGGCATCCTCTCAACTTTCCCCTTTGGTGCCTTTGCCTTTGCCCGCTTGGACGATAGACTTGCGGACGAGCCACTGTGGCAAGAGGCTCAAAAGACGGCTCCTGAGGGCAGGGATCCAATGGGCTTGACAAAGTCGCAACCACATATCGAATTCTTCACTACCGAGCTCTACGGAGGACCGAAGCAGTACGACAAATACCCAATCGACAAGAAAAGCGCTTTCGCCATGATCACCGAACTCTTTTCACCAAGATCGAAAGGCAGCGTCACCATCAACTCGACTGATCCTTTTGAGAATCCAGTCGTTGATTGCAATTATCTTGCTGAAGAGCTTGATATGCTTGTTCTTAGCGAGGGTGTCCGCTTCGGGAACGAAATTGTCATGAACGGTGCGGCAACAAAGGACGTGGTCAAAGGATCATGGCCAGCTGACTTGACCCACCATGCTTTTACAAAGAGGGAGGACTGGATACCCCACATCAAAAAGGAAGCTACCACGTGTTATCACGCGGCCGGTACATGCAAGTTGGGCAACGATAGTGATCCGATGGCTGTGCTCGATCCTGAGTTGCGAGTGCGTGGCGTGACAGGCTTGAGAGTGGCCGATTGTTCGATAATGCCAGCCCTGCATGGAGGGCATACCCAGATGCCAGCTTACGGCATTGGCGAAAAGGCTGCTGATCTCATCAAAGCTGCTGCTTGAACAGTTTATCCTTGCGTACATCAACCAAATATTAGAGAAGATTTGACTGATAATGGCAGGCTCCCGAGGCGCTAAATCATAACGTGCCCGCGCGTACTTGAATATTTATACGTTTCCGTGCTCGTTCGATGTCCAGGTAGTATTGATCATCACCTTGTTCAATACTCGTACTGCTGTACGCATAGGAGCATCTGGGAGAATACCTTAAGATTCATATATCCCGTGCTGTTCTGGGTAGTGTAGCCTGGTCAGCTAGTGCTATGGACTTCATGTTTGTTAGAGCGTAAGTGCTATTTAGTGTGGGTATCTAAACACGGACCCCCTGGCACTAGCCTTGACCTAACTCTCGTCTTTTCGCCGCACCCAGATCAATGCCCAGAGTGAAGTTTGCAAGCGCAAAAGACCCTGGTCCAGTAATGTTCGGTATCCGCAATGCTGCACTTTATCCTCCTACAGCCAACCAAACATCGTCGTAACACTCTTCCTTGCCAATCACTGACGGTTCGGCCAACGTGACAGGTGTCTATCCTTGCCGCTCGTGGTTCCCTGTTGGAAACTGCTGAAGTTGGTTGTCTCCAACACTTCCCGAAGCCCATTTACAATATACTTCGAAGTTCCCTTACTTAGGAGATTAGTCGCCGCTCCTTGATCGACCGACCAACCCGAATATTCTGCAAGATCCTCATGACTTACGACGGAAGCCGGTACAGATAACATCCCAGCCCGTTGAGGCTCGCAAAGAGCAACCGCATGGGAACAAGGTTTCTTTGAAAGAGGTGGATCCTGCGACATCAATACACAAGAATTTGGCGCAGCTTTCATGACACAGGCAGATCTTATGCCCGATCATGCCATTATCCACTGGCGGTGACAAAAACAGTCGACAGTCATCTGGCGCAAAGAGTTTTCTGAGCCGGAAACTGGGAGGACGGGACAAACATGGAGACAGCAAACACGATTCTAGCGTTTACGATGGAGGTAGTGCCAATGGTTCATGGAATTCGAGATTTAGCAATCGAGATTCGGTAATGTCTACTGGTGGTAATGGCGAGCCCAACGGTGTCGGCTTGAACATGACGGCCGGAGTCATCACATCAATACCGTACGACACGACACCAGATTCCACACAGCCCACATCGGTCGAATACCTCCCGCGAGATCCCCAGCGAGAATTACAGCCACATCAGTTAGCACGAGGCACCGATTTTCATCAATACCCTGCATTCAATGGCTCGTCGTTACCTTCGCACACAGGAAGTAGCGTTGCACCTCCACGACCACCTCCACACGCGGGCAACGTCACCATGGCTTCCAGTCAGCCGGGTGACAGAGGGACTCGATTGCAGCAATGGGGACCGGGCAGGCCCGGAAGTAGCCAAACGAATCACAGCACATACGATTCGTTATCAACAACAGACTCCTCGAATGGCCACAGAAAATCTATAGACCAGGTTAGCATACGGTCCACAGGCTCTGCACAAACAGCAAACTCAAGTTTGTTCTCATCGGATAATTCTTCCCGCACAGCAGTACCAAATATATCCAGGGATTCTATATCGCTAGCATCACCTTCCACTTCACGCTTGGGCAAAATCGCAAGCCATAGCGGTTGGCCTACGCAACAGGCTTCACCTTTCAATTCGACCACGTCCTTCGCCCCTGCTGGCTTTAATCTTCCACGTCCTAAAGATGACAAGGAGATCGAACAGATGTTCGTCGAGTTAATGCATAAGAGAGGGTGGCAAAATCTGCCCGAGGCTGCGCGTAGACAGATGCTCGCATATGCACCTGCAAAGAAATGGACACTCGTGCATCAAGACAAATTGACTGAGTGGCAAGGCGAGCAGAAGAGACGACAGCAACTCAGACAAATCGATGGACCTATCGCACGACCGGACGAAGAGGGTAGCCCCGAATGGTATGTCAAGAAGATTGTGGACGATACCATCAACAGCAAGCAACTACAGAGTTTAAGTGTGAGCTTACGGACACAACCAATATCTTGGGTTAGAGCTTTTATTGAAGCACAAGGCCAAATTGCGCTCACGAACGTGCTAATGAAGATTAATCGGAAGCAATCTGCTGGACCAGCGGCTCCTCATACCATGGAACAGAACGAGAAAGATTTAGAACGGGAGTACGATATTGTAAAGTGCCTCAAAGCCTTGATGAACAACAAGTATGGAGCAGACGACGCACTTACTCACCAGTCTGTCCCAGTAGCATTGGCAACTTGTCTGACATCTCCTCGCTTGACAACTCGAAAACTCGTCAGCGAAGTACTGACATTTCTGTGCCATTGCGTTGATAGTCAAGGCCATACGAAAGTTCTGCAAGCAATGGATTTTGTTAAGAGTTCGGTGGGCGAGGTGGGTCGATTTGACGGTTGGATGCGACTTGTTGAAGTAACAGTTGATGGTCGTGGGAAGATGGGTAGCTTGGTAGGAGCGAGCGAAGAAGTTAGAAGCGGTGGCATAGGCATGGAAAACCTTTTGATGGAATATGCTGTGGCCACACTCGTCCTTATCAATATGCTTGTTGATGCCCCCGAGCGGGACCTCCAGTTGAGATGCCACATCAGAGCTCAGTTCCACTCATGTGGGATCAAAAGGATTCTGACGAAAATGGAGAGCTTCCAATATGAGGTGATCGATAAACAAATCGAGAAATTCCGCGAGAATGAAATCATCGACTACGAGGATTTGTTACAGATAGAAGCGACCAGCCAGACCGATGATGTCGAAGCTGAGGTGAAGGACATGACTGATCCAACACAGATTGCAGATGCTATCATGTCAAAAATTCAGGGGACTCGAACACAAGATCACTTTGTGTCTGCTATGCAGCATATGCTTTTGATACGAGAAAACAGCTACGAAGATCGATTGAGGATGTTCCAACTCGTTGATTCGATGTTGAGCTATGTGGCTATGGACAGAAGGCTTCCAGATATGGACTTGAAGCAAAGTCTCAATTTCACCGTTCAAAGTCTGCTCGATAAGCTCCATACCGATGCTGAGGCAAGGCTCGCCTTCGATGAAGCCACAGAAGCTCGGAATATCGCCGATGCTGCGATCGCTGAACGAGATGAAATGAAAGCACAGGTTGATATGGGCGCGGAAGGATTGGTTAGGAAGCTGCAGAAACAGATCGAGGAACAACAAGAAGTCATCGACCTGCAGGGACGTCAAAATGAAACGCTGAAATCCGAAGTGGCTGATTTGCAAAGGATCCGAGGACAAGAGTTACAGCGGAACGAGCTGGAAACACGTGAGCTCTACCTTATGCTGCGTGACGCTCAGGATATTGCGGCTTCAAATGCAAACAAGACATCGCAAGCCGGCCAAGACCCTGCCAAGGTACAAGGCATTCTCGACCGTGAGCGACTTATGGAACGCTTGGAGAGGCAGCTTGAAAGAACAAAGACACAATTCAAATTGGAAGGTAAAGTGTGGGAACAGCAAGGACCGTCGGACAGGCTCAGAGAGCTTCGTGAGCAAATGGACGATTCTGTTGATGCAGAGTTCCAAGAAAAAACTCGGCAACACCTCACAAATAGTGTTATTGGGAGCGTCCACCGAAGCAATGCACACAGGCGATCCATTCGTGGTCCTCGTCGAGCCGCTGCTGAAGCGTTGTTCGTATCAGAAGACACAGGTTCTGAGGACGACGAGGAGATGGTTATTGAAAAGCCACGACTGGTGGAGGTAATTCGCCCAAAAGTCACTTCGCAACAGCGAGACGGACGAGCGGGTATACTTTCAGAGTTACAAACCAAGTTCAAGAAAGATTCTGCTACGGACGGCACGAGCGAAGATGGTACGGACGGTGATGGCGTCACCACTGGCACATCTCATCCCAGCATCGAGATTGAATCACCCAAAACGCCTATCGATGAAGTCGAGAAGCTCGACGAGAAACTGCTGCTTGGCTTTTCAGGGGCTCCGCCACCACCTCCTCCGCCAATGCCTCCAGGTCTAGCAAGCATCATGCCTGGCTTCGTGTCTGGCCCCCCTGCACCGCCGCCGCCTCCTCTGCCCTTACCATCACCCGGATTGTCCAGTGGATCAACTACACCCTTTATGCCTGGCTTTGGTGCTGATACTCCTGCTCCTCCACCAATGCCAGGTTTCTCTACCAGCGGGCCGCTACCTCCGCCTCCACCGCCAATGCCCGGATTTGCTATTGGTGGACCACCTCCGCCTCCTCCAATGCCGGGATCTGGTGCCACTAGTCCTGGTCTAGGTCCGCCTCCGCCTCCTGCACCTGGCGCGCCCCCGCTGCCTGGTGGTCAACATGGCCATTTCTTGCCTCGAGCAATTTCTGCTGGATTACCTCAAGCAGGTAGTCCTTTCGCCAGGCCAAAGAAGAAGCTCAAAGCATTCCATTGGGACAAAGTGGATACTCCGGAAGTCACAGTCTGGTCATCAACTCAGAAAGATCTGGCAGCCAAAGAAGCAAAGTACCAGGAACTGGCACGAAAAGGTGTGCTTGATGAGGTTGAGAAGCTGTTCTCTGCGAAAGACATTAAGATCATCGGCAAATCGAAGGAAGCAAAAGAGGACAAAAAATCAATCATTGCAAGTGATATGCGAAAGAACTTTCATGTTTCTTTAGCCAAACTCAAGAATGACACAGCGGATGAACTAGTCAAGAAAATCATCCATTGTGACAGGGAGATTCTGGACAGCGCAGTCGTTATGGACTTCCTACAACGGGAAGATCTGTGCAATATTCCAGACAACGTTTCCAAATTGATGGCGCCGTATAGCAAGGATTGGACAGGTGCAGACGCTGCCAACACGCAACGAGAACAGGATCCTACAGAGCTGACCCGGGAAGACCAAATATACCTCCAGACTGCCTTTGAGCTACATCATTACTGGAAAGCAAGAATGCGCGCTTTAGCTCTTACCAGGAGTTTTGAGCCTGAATACGACGAACTTTCCAAGAAACTCAAAGAAGTGGTCGAAGTGTCTGAAGCCATTCGCGACTCGACTTCTCTTATGAGTGTCTTGGCACTAATCTTAGACATCGGAAACTACATGAACGACGCCAACAAGCAAGCATCAGGCTTCAAGCTCAGCTCTCTGGCACGTCTAGGTATGGTCAAGGACGAGAAGAACGAGTCAACGTTTGCCGATTTGATTGAAAGAATTGTTCGGAACCAATATTCGCAGTGGGAAGTATTTGTAGACGATATCTCAGGAGTCGTGCCTGCAGCCAAGTTGAACGTCGATCAATTACGACAAGATGCCAGGAAGTACATCGACAACATCAAAAATATCCAGCAGTCCCTCGATATGGGTAACCTTAGTGATCCCAAGAAGTTCCATCCTCAAGATCGTGTTGCGCAAGTCGTGCAGAGATCCATGAAAGATGCACGACGAAAAGCCGAACAACTAGGTTTGTACCTCGAAGAGATGTCGCGCGTCTACGATGATATTATGACATATTTCGGTGAGGATCCTGCTGACGACAATGCTCGCCGTGAATTCTTTTCAAAGCTTGCCGGTTTCGTGACAGAGTGGAGGAAGTCCCGCGAGAAGAACGTGACCTGGGAAGACAACAAACGAAGGATGGAAGCAAGTATGGCAAGGAAACGAGCAGTTACTAACACCACTACCGCTACTGCTGTCCTTTATACGGATGGCACCAGTTCGCCAGGTAATTCTGGTGCAATGGACAGTTTGCTCGAAAAGTTGAAGGCTGCGGGTCCTCAGGCACGTGATCAGCGCGATCGAAGACGACGAGCCCGACTCAAGGACAGACATGCTGACCGCGTTGCATCTGGCCAGAAGATACCCGACACATTGCTCAAAGATGAACCCGAGGAGAGCCGAAGCATCTCGGGTATAGGCAGTATTGTTGAAGCTGAAGAAAGCACCGCTACGGGTGATGCGGTCGGAACACCAGTTACAAAAGAAAACAACAGCGATGGCGACGATGTTGCCGATCGCGCTGCAATGCTACTGCAAGGTCTCCGCTCGAAAGGACCCGACGACCCAAGCAACGGTCTGAGTGTAGGCCGTCTACGAGCCAACGCAGACGAAGAACGTCGCGCACGCCGCGCACGCCGACGAACGCAACAAACAAGATCCTCAGACACAGGTGATGCAAGAGCAATATCACCTGACCCCGACGACGAGGCCCCCACAATAGTCACCATCAACGAGAAGGTAGTAGTCAACGGCGCGAATAGACGGTCTTCCAGCAGCGGATCTGGAAGCCCAACAACTGCTGTACAAAATCTGCCACCACCGAGTATTGTCGTGAGTCCGACGCCGGACGATAATAAGAATAGAAGAATGAATGAGTATGAGAGGGGCAGTAAGGAACGGCCGCTTGAAGTGCCTGAATAGGGAGCGGGTAATGTATATCCTAATGGACTGGAGACGTGGAGGGCTAGAAGAAGAGATAGGGGTGGGAGGAAGAATGTCGTTTGTTAATTGACTCACTGACTGATTGACTGAGTGAGTGATGTAGAGGTTTTTGTTCTTTCGCATGTGCTATCTGAGCCTGTCGCTATTCAGAGAGCGTACGGCATGCCTTGGATTGGGTTGGGTTGGATACTCGGTTGTACTGGAGTATTACGTGTTGATTTCATGTTGGTCAATCGATCGACCTGAGAATGCATGGTCATCATCACTTGAATTGATCGCATGGCGTATCACGGGGCCTGGGATGTGGGAAGCGCATTCACATCTGCATTACCTTACCTAGCATTATATCATATACCACTATGTCATAGCGGCTTTTACATCTGCATGTCAGGAACGATAGTATTCAAACTCTTCAATGTCGAAGTCCTCGTCGTTCATCTCATCCCACTCACTCACCTTATCTTTATTGGACCTGGATAGCAAGACACAGCACAGCACAGGTCTGCATGTCATATGAGAATGAGATATGCGATCCGTGTTGATGAACTGGTTTACAGAGTACGTACAGTATGTGTTCTATTCGCCGCGCCACAGAGAGAATGTGAAGCAATGCTGCTTGTGATACTTATGTTGATGGTGGTATATTTTTATTCATCTCGGAAGTCTGGACTAGCGGTGGTGAATCGGATACGCAAGGTGAGAAGTAAAAGAACGAGGTGTTTGAGAGGTGTGATGAGGTTATAGTGTAGATGTGTGAGTAGGATCGAGAGGGAGGGTTTTAAGGGCGTGAGTTGCTTGATATGCACTGGTGGGAAGTGTGGTTGTTTGTGCGGTATAAACTGTTGCCTCTTTGGCTTTGATGCTGTGCTTGGGAACGAGTTGATGGCCCACTGGGACAAATGTGGTCTCTGCAGCGGTTAGTAGCTTGTGGACTTCTTGTGGTTCAGTGGAATTGGAATATGACTTGTTATGTCAAAAAGATCTGAACAATGTACTTGGTATTCTGCCCCCTTTCGGCTTGGTTGAAGTTTTTCGACGCCAGTTGTACACCCACCGGCTCCATATATCTATAACACTTTTCCAACGAACTGCTCTTCCATTTTCCGTACTTCGCGCTTGAAGATCTCTATCTCTTTCCAACAATCCAATGGTTGTCGATCGTTCAGTCGTAAACAGCTTATGACACCGTTTCGTGCATCCTCTACCTCCTTTGGCAGATCTTTCAGTACTTTTCTATCTCCAAGCGCTTTCTTCAGCTTATCGATCTCGTCTTGTACTTTCTTACTGCTGGCGTTCTTTCTCGCTTTTTCTTCGTCCGTTTCTGTTTTGAAAAGTTGCTTCGGTGTTATGCTGGGCAGCTCCAGTAGACCGGGCTCGCGATCAGAGGAGTCGGATTTGGATTTGGAGGTAGAATTAGAGGAACTTGAGTCTGAATCTGTGAGGGTGACTTTTTTGCGTAGGTTGTCGAGTTTGGATGAGTCTTCCTTTTGCAACCGTTCTAATTCGGCAGCGACGCGTTGTTGAATATGTAGTTCCAGTGATTTGGCGCGTGTGGAATTTGTCTGGGTGCATTGTTAGGAGTGCTTGCTTCGGGAAGCAGAGGATCAGGGTAAATTACTTCTGCGGATGCTTGTATTGAGTCTATGAGCTCTTGTGAGAATTGTATGGGATGTTCACTAGCAGCAATTGTCAATTCGAGATTCTACACTTTTGTTTGGAGGGACTAGGCCGTTATATGGTCTGTCATGTTGAGAACGCTGCAGTCGTACCTAGTGAAGACCTGTTTCGAGTCACCCGGCTTGGACGCGCCTGCGCCCATTTTGAATGAAATAACGGCAGATCAGAGAAGTCGAAAGCTTTTACAGAGAGGGAGACTTGGAGGAAGTGATATGTGTCGTAGCAGGTGAAGTTGTTGGTTTTAGAAGAAGTTGGTCGCTCGGGGTGTCGCGGCAGCAGCTTGCGATGGGAACTTTCCTCAGCGGAAAGCATAGCTTCATCCTTGGCAGGTACAAGCGCGGTATGACCAAAAGGGAATGTGGCCCGAGATAACCGTTAGTGTCATTTCTGGTTCTTAAGAGTCGAGAGTCACACGACCACTTGCACATGAAAGCCAAAGGCATTTCATACGATTCGATCCATTTGTGCAAGGTATAAAATCATGGATGAAGGGAAACGAGCCAGGAGCACATAATGAAATATAAATTTGCTTCAACGGTTTTCTAAATTGACTGGTGAGGTTGAGACCATAGTCAACGACCAACCACATCTATGAAATCGACATCCTCCTACTTGTACAGTCTATCTCCATCCACTCTTCAGGCATCGCTGTCTCAAACCTCGTTGGCATCTGCGGCTTCATTTTCGGCGATGATAGCGTCCAGTTCTGCGATATGTCGCTCAGCTTCAACAATGAGCCAGTGATCCGAAGCCATTCCCCCTAGCAACCCCAGCTGTCTACCAACAGTAGCGTATTGCCGTGCCTCGTCGGGCTCTTCCATCGAGTGTGCAACTTGAGCATCCTCAAGGGCAAAGTCGACAAGCTCTTCAACTCGCCTAGCTGGATCTTCGAGGTTACTGAAGCGCATCTCTGGCAACCCCAGTTGACGCCGCAGACGTTCTCGACCTGCCTGCTCTTCTTCTGTAGGAGTTCTCTGGCGGTTGATGTTGTCTGCGTATGCACGAATCGCTGTCTCTATCTGTATCGGTGATGGAGTGGCAGATTCAAGCTCTGGAGAGGCACGTGGCACTGATGTGTTGACGATAAGCCTGTAGCGGCCTCGCCGTTGAGTGACCGGGGTGGGTGTGGTCGCAGGAGATGGCCTCGGCGCACTTGAAGGCACAGCATTCGCTGTACGCTGCTGGTCGCGTTCCCTCTGGATGAATGCTTGAAGGTCTCGATTGTGTTGGCGTAGTGCTTCTAGCCGTGGAACTCCAACCTCTCGCTCCACTTGTCCTTCGAACATCGCGCGTGCTTGTCGTGCGATCGTCTCCTGCAATTGCGTGACCTGACTTTCGAGTCGTTGAAGGAGTTCCTCCTGTCGCTGGCGACTCTGTTCAACTCCCTCTTCCAGAGCTCGCGTCCGATCCTCAATGTCTTGTCGCACCTGTTCTTGTCCTTGACGCGCTGCATCTGCAGAGTTTGGCTCAACGGTCTCGGCTGGCGAAGTCATTATGACATCTTCTGGCGAGCATCGGCAACGGCAATGGCAATGTTCCATGGTGCCATTGATACTGGGATTGAACTGCCACCAGTCCGGGTCGTCCACAGGATTGGCAGGTCGTTGTACCATGCAGCATTCTTCACAGATCACCATGATACGCCGAGATAGTCGTTCCATGGTTTCCGAGGTGAACAGCCTATGACAATTGTTGCAGTAGTATCTGGGCGTTGGCTGCACTCGAACACTTTCTGGGTCTGAGAACTGGAAGTGTTTGGCCTCGGGGAACTTGCGAAGTAGCTCTTTGTGGTCTTCACCAGAACATTGTTGAACTGCCTCAAATTCCCATGGCTCAAGTCCTTTGAACAGATTGTTGGTCTCGATACTGGTGATGATATTGTCAGAATTGGCCAATGAAGACTCTTCCGGAATTCCTATATCATGCATGTGAGCAACAGTTCGATGGCCCAGAGACTCGTAGAATAATGGGCGTTGACTTTTCTTACCTTCATCGAACCATCCAGCTGTTCGGAAGCCATATTTTCGAGCAAAGGGCTCCTCTGCCTCCTTGGCTCGACCAGCGAACTCGGTTTCGATGTCGTCTTCTGGTTCATCATCTGAGCCTTCTTCATAGTTAGGGTCGCCTCTCTCGTCAGGATCTTTACACTCACAAGAACACAGGCAGTATGGTCTGTTAGCCTTTGCAGTATGCTTGGTACCACAGACACAGATACCTGCTTCATTCTGGGTTTCTGCTTTGGCCTTGGCATAGAGGTCACGGTAACGGTTGCAATGCGAGCACCGATGCCTGTAGTCCTCCCAGTAGTAGCCTTCGCATTTCGTACATCGATATTGTTCTCTTGGTGGGAATCGTGGTACACGGTCTCGTGTAACTCTAAAATGTCGTTCGAACCAGCGACGATCACCTGGCATTGATGAAGCCATGTTGTAGCGTTTTATGTGGTTGCAGTCGTACTTGAAGGATTTTGGGTGCTTGTGCTGACTCGATTTCGAAATCAAGTCTGAAGTCTGAAGTTGTTGTGTTGTGTATGCACATCTGTCCGTAGAGAGCTCGAGATATAAAGCCCTACAACGACAAGGCGGGCTAGGTCTTGTCAGGCTGCATGGACTGAATGCTTTGTCTTCTGCTTCATTGTTGACATAATGCGATTGTCATGTAGCATTGTTAGCTTCTTTCTGTTATCCTTTTTGTACTGACAATAAACGCATCATGCCTTCAAGCCGTAGTTGACTTGAGGGCCTGGTGCTTGTGACGTCTTTGTACAGGCAGGCATCGAGAATACTCGACGGATGAGCAGACAAAGAAGCATCGCAGCAAAGTGGAAGTGCTTTGTGGCTCGCGACCGAGGAGCGCAAGACAACGCGTTTTTGCACACTCGAAGCTGACAACCTAATACAACACAGCCCAAACCAAGGTGAGTTCTGTTAAGCGTATTGAATGAGCTCCTTTCTGACAATCCATGCACCAGATGGTTTTAGGCGGCGGTAGTACTGCGGTTGAAGGAGGACTCGCTTGAAGCTCCGCTTCGCATACCATTCCAGAGCATCTTCATTCGTCTCCCATACGTGAGCATACACACTTCGGACGTCAAAATCTCGTCTTGTGCGAGCGTCGAGTGCGGACTGTAAAAGTGATGAAGCGAGTCCAAGACCTCTATGGGGCGCGAGAATGCCTAGCGCTTGTATATATATTTGATAGTAGGCTATCTTCTCCTCGTTCGGAAATGGTTCTATGCGACAACGGATCCAACCTACCGGCTTCGAGTCGTACATGGCGACGAACGAGATGACCGAATTACATCCTTCCTCGACACACTCAGAAAAGAATTTGTCTGAGTATCGTACGGGAAGTAAAGTGGCTGTGAGTGTTTTAAGCCGGTCCAAATGCGTCTTTTGCACGGCTGTGATCACCGCTCTGGGATCTTTGAGGCTGACGCCGACATTCTCACGATGTGGTGCCTGTGTATGGTATGGTACTATCGGTGAACACATTCCTCTGACATGTAAATCATTGTGACTGTCGCCATCGATAGTCTCCTGTCGAGCGCCTTGCTCGGTGGAGGTGCTCACAGCCGTCAACTGCAGGACTGATGGGTCAGTAGATTCTGTTTGTGGTTTGAGAAAGGCCAAAATCGATCCTTGCCGCATATCGAATGTCCTTTCGAGGCTTCGATTTGTTATTTGCTACTCCGTGTTTGCTATCTGCTATACAGATCTTTCCTCAGGAAGTCGTGTGCTGTACTGTAGATGAATACACGCGACGCGTCGGCACGCTTAGGCATTGCGCTAATGCTGCAGTCAATATCGTGGGCGACGATCAGGGATGCTTGAGCCCCACAACGCGTTCATTAAGCAGCATCCGGCCGTCACTAAGCTTCTGCAGTCTCCATCCGCAGTCAAAATGAGATAATTTCCATTCAAAGAGCACTTCCAGATCACGTTTCTAAACATTGTCCGTCGTTACTACATATCTAATACTTCTTCCATGACTGGATCTTTTTTGGTCAGGTAACGACAGCCGCCGAATAGTTGAAAGACTGCTTCTTCCTCCCTAGCACGAGACAGTGCTCGGTGTCGGCAACATGGCGACATCAGATGATGAAGCACAGGTATCATACGAGGATACTCGAACATCGTTAGCAACAATACTGGATAGCTCTATTGAAAGCATATTACACAACCTGCTTGCCGAGGTACATAGAGAAGAGAAGCTTGCACGCATGCAAACTGCTGTGGTTGAATTGCATATCCGAGCCGAGAAGCTGGGTAAGAATATAACGGCAAAGACAGAGGGTGAAAACGAGAGCGATCCTGTAGAAACGAAAGCAGCTGTCGCACATGGAGGTTCCGTCGAGCTGAAAGGCAACCCATTGAAGCAAGTCAAGCATACACGATGTCCTAACTGCCGGCTACAACGTTTGTGGTACCCTCGTGTTGGCTTCAACTCTCGCCCGCCGCCAGATCCAACTATACAGTATTGTAAGACTGAGCCTATGATCATCATCGACAAGCATGATGTGCATGGTCAGCGCAAGAAAGGTGTAAAGATGAAGGGTCAGCCTAAGGGCAAAGGAAAGAACAACAAGCTGAGAGAATCCTCGCCAGCATCGAGTATAGGAGACCCCCAGACACCTCAATCATCTATGCCCGACTCCTTCGAGTTCAAAGAAATTGATTATCCTGCTGCGAAATGTCCCAACAGGAACTCTCACCTAGGAGACCATTGGAAAGCTGTTAATTTGTTTGCTACCCACCTGAATGGCAGCTGCTGGCTTAAGAGGGATAGAGCTGCCTTACGGGAAGCTAATGCGAAGATGTCGGGTACTCCGAAGGATAGTCGAGCAAACTCACCGAAACCAGTGGTCAGTAACGGTGTTAAGCGCAAAGCGGATGAGAAGGATGCAGAGCCTGCTCCCAAGAAGAAGCAGAAGATCAATGAGGTGAAGAAGATCGACAAGAAAGCTGGTCCTCAACCTAGCAAGCTAAGAGAGCAGTCCACAGCGGCGGATGATGGGGATGATGTTTCAGTGAAAGGTGAAGGGGATACTATCCAAGTCGCACCGAAGTCACAGTCACAGGAAGGGGAGTCCGCAGGCAAGCTCAAGTTTGCTAATCCAGGGGTTGCCAGAAAGAAACCTCCAAAGCTGGGGAAGAAGTCATGAAAGCAGGTTCTGCTTCTTAACTAAACAAAGAAGTTTATTTGTATTTTGAACCTGCCTTTGACTTACACGTTGTCTCTCCACCAGTGCATGATTGAGCGTCTGCGTAGACCTTGGTTGCTATCATGCACGTTCACCAACCCTTGGACTTTTTAGCTCCAATACCATATTGTGTTTCAATACTTGACAGCCAGAAACTGTTGTCATGTCCGAGGTGAGTCCAAGAGCGCCCTGAAGCAAGAAGACCATGTCTAGCTCGGTAATACTATACTCACAGCATATTTGGTCTCGATTATACACAGGCTACACTATTTTCATGCCGTTTCCTTCAGTACATTCCGCCAAAATCCCGGTATTGTCACCAAAATAGCCACTGATTTGGTCAAAACAGGAAGTGAATGGACGAAGCATGATGAGATGTAACTTTTCTGCCAAAGAAAATGGAAGCCTTACACTGCGCAGTAACATCCCATGCTCAGCAATGATGGGCTACGTTGTTCAGTACTTGACCCGTGCAGATTGGTTACGCGCAGAGTTCTGAGAATCTTCCTCCACCGTTAAGCAGGTCAGGGACTGAAAATTCGAGTTTGTGATATGGCTACTATCAATTAAATTGAGGACAGAGTTTGCTGCGCAAACTATCATAGCTTTGAATGTTAACCAATATGCTGACTCAATTCTCACCACATATCTTGTCCATAGTCTTGAGCACAGCATCTTTGCAGGCTATGTGGTCCTCCACAATACTCGTATCGATTCCTTGAAGGAATGTATAGCGCGTCCCGAGGTGGACGAACATCAGCGGCGTGAACGACGTGTTATGCGTCTCGGAAGCACGTAAAGTACGCATCAAAGTCACCTTTCAGGGTGAACATCGACGACAGTGGATCGAGTTAGAGTTCATGGAATGCGTCACCGGGTTTTTATATAAACTATGAGGAACGGCTCAACCCCAACTCGTCGCTGTCTTGAACAGATGTTGACTTGTGTGTTTGTACTATTCTACCACGGCACCCTGTACACAAAGCTGAAGTACAAAACTCGATCTCATCACCCGTCGTGACATGACTACCGGTTTGTCGTTCCGACTACCTAATACGATATCGTTAATGAACACCATTGTTAAAGATACAATTAATATGAATATCATATTTAGTCCTCATTCTCTGCTTACTTGTGTTGTTAGCACGCGTTAACTTGTGATAGGATTGAGTACAGACTACTGTATGATACTGAACTAGAACTTACTGGGTTTAGTGTCAGTTTAATCTCATCTCAGTCTTAGAGCTACCTTATGCGACAGACGGCGTTCTTCAGTGTTATAGTATTTCCTCAGTGTTAACATGCGCTAAGGAGATCATGCGGCTTCTCAACAAGTACACGCTGAATTTTGAATGGTTTATGGATGAAAGCATTCCACCATATCTCATATTGTCACACAGATGGTACGGAGCAGAAACCACTTTGCAAGAGTTTGCTGAATTGAGGCATCTCCCCATCCACGAGCAAAATCCAGGAGTCAAGAAGGTGATCCAATTCTGCCAATATGCAGAGTCACACGAAGCACATCACGTCTGGATTGATACATGTTGCATTGACAAGTCCAGCAGCACCGAATTGCAGGAAGCAATAAACTCCATGTACAAATGGTACGCAAACGCTGAGTCTTCTGTGGTTTATCTCGAAGACGTAGCTACGCCAAATGATGGACCACTCGCAGAAGAAGACAGTGCATCAGATCTTGAGCAACTGCTGAAACAGAGCGCATGGTTCACTCGTGGATGGACGTTACAGGAATTACTTGCGCCGCGTAGGCAAGTCTTTGTGGACTGCAATTGGAAGCTCATAGGAGATCGCGAGGTACTTGCGGAAATGATCGCCAAGATCACACAAATCCGACCGTCCTTCTACGGTAGCCAGTCAGAGATTCTCTCTGCGACCGTGGCCGAGCGCATGTCATGGTTAAGTGACCGACGTACATCACGAGTGGAAGATCTAGCATACTGCATGCTCGGAATCTTGAACGTCAACCTCACAATGCTCTACGGCGAAGGCAGCAAAGCATTCGTCCGTTTGCAAAAAGAGCTGATCCAAGAAACCGACGATGAAACAATCTTCATCTGGCAACCAACACACCCCGATCACCTCGAGAATCCCACAATTTTAGCCCCACATCCCTCATGCTTCTCCATCTGTCGCAACTCAGTCATCGAGAGGGATATGTATTTCGATCGCAATCCCTACCGCATAACCAACCGTGGCCTCGAAATCGAACATTGCGCATCACGGGAATCACAATTCTCCGACTCCGTCCTCCTGCCACTGAACGTCAAGTTCAACGGCCAAAGAGTCGGTATAGACCTGCACAGACGGAATGGCGGCAATAATAAGCAGCATCTTGCAAATACTCAATGGGAACGACTCTACAGCGACGATGGTATCCGAACTTTCGACGAGCGCAGTGTTAGGAAACCTGTATCTTCCTGGGGGCAATTCCTGGACCACTCTGAGAGGCTGCTACATGCAGGGAAACCGGGGTTTGGTGCTCCAACTCCACTTGGCGGTAATAATGGACTGCACTCGATTCGTGCGATGCAGGCGTTTAAAGGGGAGGCTATGAGATTCAACGTCTTCATTAAGTAGAGTGCGTCGGAGAAGAGTGTGTGTTCGGAATCTGCTTCGAGGTGTTACGAATATGACGCAGTGATGAATCTTTGTTATAAAAAAGGATGGATAACCAATTTGAGTCAAGAGCGCATGATACGTCGGCTTGAGCATGTCCCATGAATAAGGAGGGATATTTGGCTTGGCTGATGTGTAGTATGTCCTGTATCCGCCTTGGGGGCTGTTGGTATGTACCGATGTGTGGTGTTGTCAAACTGATTAAGGTAGGGCGAATAGGTTGTCTACATTGTCTTTTTCTAGTCTCTGCTGTGTTGGAATTTAGTAGGCAGAAGAGCTAGGCCGGCGGAATACGTAATCAATAAATGGTGTTAATGTCGAGCTGTGGGAGGTTAGTAGATGGCTGGTTCATTAGAGAGGAAGGAACACTTGATTCAGTACTGGCATGGACAGGTCTGCCCTATATGGTCATAGTTGACATCGAGCATCTCTCGAGTAGCAAGAAATATAATTGAAACCATCAAACTTTTGCTTGGGTATAATCTTGGTAAATCCTCGCATGTTACAGGTTACGCCTCGCCCTTAATTTGTGGGCAGCCATCTTCATCTTCATTCATTCGTTAACGTGACCAGTCATGATTAGCACTCTCAAAGCCCTCATCAACGACAGAGCAGATATCACTCCGCGCATGATTCTAGCTCAGACGAATCTAATCTTCCTCGGCCGTGACATAGAAACCGCCTCTGCGCCCGCAGCTCGCGCGCTACCATTGAAAGACGACGCAACAGTCGATACATAGCGCTGTAGATATGCGTTCGCGACGTTATATGGAGTGATACTGAGTTCTGGTGTTGGGGGTGTTAAGGGTGTTATTGTGCCGGAGGGGTGGGTTAGGATTATTTGTGGGAGGGATGGGTGTGTTTGGATGCGCATGGTTGGACGGAGCGGAGCCATTGTTTGGTCCTGGTGGTGGAGGGTTGGTGCGTGGGTATGGGTTGGTAGCTTGGGAGGAATAGCTTTGGTGGAGGTTGAGAGTGATCAAGTAGGTGTTCGGGAGGGTATAGATGGGTGAATACTACCTAGGTAGATGTAGATGTGGTAGATGCATTATTTCGTCAAGGACTTCGGTAGCTTTATACTACTCGAGCGTGAGTTTTGATTCAACATAAGCATTGCAGAGCAGCATCTGTGATATGTAACATGCAACCTTCATGTTCACGTATGATGTTACGAGCTCGGTATGTCACAAGATGCATGTTGTAATCATTGCTGCTGTAAGGTTTGTTCATATTCGCACGGTACCTACTGTATGTTATGGAGCATTCACTATGCGACATTCAAGGCAAGCAAACAAGGTTGCTTTGGTGCTTCGTTGTTACCTCAGGGCAACGGTAATTGTAATTGTCCAAGAACGCCAAGAACAAAAGTCTAGACCGAAGTGGACACAGAATAATGCAACGAGATGGTCCAACCACGTGATTTGTGCGCATTTCCTTTTGGACTTGGGGGCATTTTCGACCTTTACATACTGTAGTGTGACTATACACAATTGACAAGTTGAGCAGTTCTCTTAGATAGTACTGTAAGAGTGCTATTTTATCTACATGGTCTATGAACAATCTGTAGCATAAATCCTGCGCCGCCTTCTCCACAAGGCTGATGAAATAATCTGGTGCCAACATTCAAGGTCCAATATGAGTTGTCCATCAAAACAACGGTACTGCCATGTCTCGAGAACCACTTTTGGACACGCCGCATGCCTGAATAAACACATTTCCTTTGGCAGTCAAGATGATGATAAAATCGCTCGTTTATAGCTTGCTCTGCAGTCCAATCTGCGAGCGCCAACCAGCAGCATAGGGATGACCTCGGGTTTGTGGAACAAGGTGATCGATGTCTCCTGTGTTGACATATTCTGGTCCACATTCTTCGATCTTCGTTATTCCACAGTTCCTCATAGCGACCTCGAATTCATCCCTCAATATGTCGATCAGGTGCTCGACACCTTCTTGACCATAACCAGTAGCATACAGCACGGGTCTACCAACACCAACACCTGTGGCACCTAGGCAGACACACTTGAGGATATCTGTTCCTCGTCGAATGCCACCATCGATCAAGATCTCAAACGGCTTCGTTAAGCCTGCCTTAACACTGGCCGAGTTTGGATGATGATCCCTTATGATCTCGGGAAATCTTCTGTGAATCTCGAGAAGCACGAGAATTGCTGGCGGGCTCGTGTCAAGATTTCTCCCACCATGGTTGCTCAGTAGCACACCGTCCATGCCGGCATCAAGCGCCATTTTGGCGTCGTCTGCTGTCATTACTCCTTTTAGCAGCATTGGCATATCATGTCCGATTTCTCCTCTCAGCCAGCTCAGGTACGACCAAGAAAGGTCAGGGTCAATGAAGCCGGCCATCAGTCTACCGTAACCGCCTCCTTTCTTATCGTTCTTGGGCCTGTTTTTCTGCATTGGATTCACGATGCTCTCATCGGCTTTGACACGCTCGTCTGCCTCACGCTTTCCCGCTGCCGCTGCATCGACAGTAATCATGACGGCTTTAATGTTCTTGTGCGATTTGATCTTTCGGAGCAGACCATTTGTCTTCTCCTTACGCTTATCGACATAAAGCTGGAAAACGAAGGGATGATCTGCCACTTCCGGCTGCGCTACAATGTCAGCTGCAGAATAAGATGCGTTATTAGAGATGGATTGAATGACGCCGCGTGTTTTGCAAGCACGGCCAATGGCAAGTTCTCCATCTGGATGTATCAGACGTGCCATCGCAGCTGGGGAAACGAAAAGCGGAAAACTGGATGACTGTCCGAGCATCGTTGTTCTTGTTGATATTTCCATCACTTTGCGCATCGTCCGTGGCCGGAAGAATATCCGACTGTAAAGGGAAGCATTCGCGTCACGAGTTACTAGATCGTTGGAAGCTGATGAGTAGAAAGCCCAGGTCTTCGCGTTTGTCGTATTACGAGCGGCAATCTCAAAGTCGTGAGCGTTGATAAGGCTGTCTAGTGGTGGCTTCTCAGCTGCAGACAGTGGTGCAGCCTTGGGTGTCTCGTTGGGCAGAGGCTTGGCCCATTCCTCGGTGATGGTAGATTCATCAATGGTGCCTTTGTAGGCAGATGCTGGCAGACCATTCTTGATTATCGATGGTGCATGGATGGCATTGTAAGCCTTGGTAGCATCCTTCCCGGCGTATTTGTAAATGATACCCGGTCCACCAGGGTGCTCAGGAGCGAAGCCAGTAATATCCCATACTTGCTTGTCTACCACAATCCAGCAATCTTCCTCTTTATTGTGGGATTGGATTTCTGATACCGAAATCTTCCTCTCACTCATATTGCTGTATAGCGTTGCTGACTACCTTAGTGTTACACAATGCTGCTGCTGCTGCTGCTGCTGCTGCTGGCGGTAGATTTTGTCGAGCTCTAGCAACACTCGTTGAAGCTAGAAATGGAAAGAACGAACGGCTGATCACGATAATGTTCGTTGAAGCTAGACAAGTCCAAGACGACACGCCACAGTCAGCGATGGTATCGTAGAATAATAAATCTTCCATAGTTGTCAATCCAAGTTGAGCTCGGGTAGTACACCGATTATGCGGAGAATAATGGGGATGGAGGCAAACGGAGGATCGCAAAATGGCCGATGGAGATTCTAGAGACAAAAGCCGATGCTGAACGGGAGATCAACGGCTAAGCAATCAGCATTAACTGTAACAGTATTAGCTTGGAGGAGGCGCTTTCTGTCCCCTGAATGCTATACAATATCCCGGTGCTCCTTCCATTGCGTGCATGGAATATTCCAACAACAGCCAGAGATGCTTGCATGCTGACCACTCGATATATCCTGAGTAATATCTCAGTAGCTGTTAGCAAGCACGTTGGTGCACGTCTGTCCTGTCCACCTGTCTCTCGTAAGCAAGTCGATGACATCATGTCTGTGTCCACGATATCTGATTCTTTTTGCTACAGCATGGATCCATGAATTTCACACTTCTCGTGCAGCAAGAATTGCAATGACGACCTCGCCACTAAGATATGTCGATATCGGCATAAATCTGGGTGACCCGGTGTATCGAGGCATTTATCATGGCAAACAAGGCCACGAGGACGATCTGGAAGATGTCATCCAGAGAGCGCTGGACACTGGCTGCACCAAAATGATGATTACAGGGTCAAATCTCAGTGAATCGGAACATGCCATCAATATCTCGAAGCGATATCGTGCGTGAACAACAACATCCTACAAGTCGTGACTAATATATTTAGCTGGCACATGTTACGCCACTGTTGGAGTCCATCCTTGCTCAACACAAGATTTTGACAATTACCAAGGAGGTCCAGAGAAATTCCTGAAAGACTTGCGACAGCTTGCACTAGATGCAAAGGCTAGCGGACATGCTGTAGCATTTGGCGAGATTGGTCTGGACTGGGATCGACTCTCTCTATCGCCCAAAGAAACACAGCTCAAGTACTTTGAGGCTCAGCTAGACCTGGCTGTCGAGCTTCAGCTTCCTTTGTTTCTACATATGCGGAATTGTAACGACGAGTTCACAGCATTGGTTAAACCGCGTCTCGACGAATTACCCAAACGCGGTTTAGTTCACAGCTTCACTGGTACTGCAGAGGAGATGAAGAGTTTGGTGCAACTCGGCTTTGATATCGGAGTCAATGGTTGCAGTCTGAAGACGGAAGAAAATCTCGCTGTAGTCAAGGAAGTACCCATGGACCGATTGCAAATTGAAACAGACGGTCCATGGTGCGAGATTCGCCCTTCACATGCTTCGTCAAAATATCTCAAAGACGGACCAACGATTCCGAAAGCGGTCAAGAAAGAGAAATGGCAGAAGGGTCTAATGGTAAAGGGGAGGAATGAACCTGCCACTATACCTTTGGTAGCGCATGTCATTGCAAAACTCAAAGATATTCCTGTTGAGACTGTTTGCGAGGCAGCTTGGAGGAATTCGACGGCAATGTTTGGATTAGGGACAAACGAGGGCTGAGACTGGATGAGAATGTCGAAAAGTGGACTTGAGAGCATATCCTTCCAGGCCCATGGAGCTATCATCTGTCAATCCCCAGTTACTGCGGAGGTAGAGGCGGTTTAGGGTGTTGTACTGAGGGGCATCCTTTACTGGTTTGTCTGGTTTAAGGGTCGTGGTTTGAAGGGGACCATGGAAGATCCACCCAACATGGTTAACATTTATAGCAGCTTTGAACCACGAGCTTACTTCTGGGTACATTAGATGCATTACAAGGTATGTAGTATTTATTAAGTGTCAATGACCGGATCAGTGACAATACTAAAGTAGTGGCTTTCTGCCCGGTTACACATTCGGGCAGCTATCAAGTGCAAGAGCACGAACAAAACTTGAAGTCAAAAACAATTATTGACATCAAGCACGTGCCCTAGAGCACGTGCATCTTAATGTATGAGACACTCTCCGTGCCGGGAAGCTTGCCGCTGTTAAAGATTTAGTCGACTTTTCTGGAACTTGCAACAGGCAGGTCTTGTTGACGAGCACTGATAAAACAAGTACAGCAACACTATGCTCTCTTGTATTCATATCAATGGTTTCATAACTCCCGACGCGTGGTGGTTATACAAGGTAAGTGTGTTCAAATGTTCTTCTGGGTTGAAGACATGAGCATATTTACCCCCACGAAAAGAGGATGAAACGTTTGGACATACTGTACTATAGTGGCCGCATGGAGACCGACAAGAAGCATAATCGGCGGCCAATTTGTGTCATCTTCTAGCTGGAAACCACAATGTTAATCTCCGAGACGTACGTACGGAGTAGTAAGATGCGAATCCCGAGATGTGATGTCGACGTTGGTTTCGCATAAATCTTGTCGGTTGATTACGGCCTTATTCAGCTTTCACGTGTACCTGCATTGGCAGCAGTGCCTGTTACGAGGCAGTTTCTACCGTTTCAGTCACAAAACCTGACGCCCATCAATCACTTGGTTGGTGGTATCAGTTGTCGAGTCTTTTGTTAAAAACTTTCCATTGTCAACATCATCCGTGTTTGGCACGTGCCAGCCGTACCTTGCACATCAGCCTTGGCTCTACAGTATACTTTGTGATTGAGTGGCTCTTGCTGCTGATTTGACAAACCTCCGTATTAACTCCATATTTTTCCAAAACGGTTCCTTCCGGACTGCCGACCACACCTCTACACAAATAATTTCTACGCATTCTCATTCCTCCTGTGGTCAGACGATCAACTGGCAACTCTCCTATCTCAATCAACACCATTGTCTACAACTATCTTCGCCCTGACATGGCAACACAGATAAATATGGCTGCATCAAGACTGTGCGTTCAAGTCTAGCTTTGGCCGTCAACCTGTCCTCGCAGTCTAATCTCCAGGCTTCGACGATTTTGACAACTTCTTAACACTACCTGCCTTGGACAAAACTTGGACCCAACAACAGGCCAACACCGTTGTCTCTATCTGAAATACTTACAATGTTGTGATAACTCTGGTACGACCGGATTGTTTCCTGGTTTCTCGCCAGGTCGACAAGCCTCAAGTTCACGCCCAGAGATTCGTGCTTTCCGACCATCAACATCTGCAGTGCTACATCCAGGTCTTTTGCTCTCCTCATCGATATCGTGCATCCAATCACTTTACACAATACCATAGAAGACTTGGTTTTTGTCTTTTCAGGCCGACCACTCGGCAAAATTCATAATCTTTGATTCACTTGGTCGCGTGTTTCCGCGCGGTGGAAGACATGGACCGCACCAATAGTCATAGCTGGGTTGATGCCGATCACGTTGCCAAAGCACTCTGTGCTATCAAATCTCCCTGTGAGTATTCTTCCAAAACCATTAATCTGGATCAATCACAGCCGCCAACTCCGGATGGCACCGCAAGACCAACAAACTTTCAGACCATCGCTCCTGGTCTATATCGATCAAGTTATCCACACCTTTTACACTTCGTGACGCTCGAAGATCTGTCCTTGAAGACGATCATTACATTCGTGCCGGAAGATCTGCCTCTCGCTTATGGTAATTTCATCTCAACTCAAGGTATAATTCATCACCACATACCAGTGATTGCCAACAAAGACCCGGAAGTCTACACAGACGCGGATGTAGTGCATAAAGTACTGGAGCTAATGTTGGATCCGAAGAACTATCCAATGTTAATTCATTGCAACAAAGGCAAACACCGGACGGGTTGCATTACAGCATGCTTTCGCAAGGTTTGCGGCTGGACTGACGAAGCGGCGATTGCTGAATATGTCAAGTATGCTTCGCCGAAAGAGCGGGAGCTTGACAAGACGTTCATCCAGCGCTTCGACCCTTCGATATTGAAGCCACTTGCCCTGGAACGGAATTATGTCGGTGGTGTCTACAAGCAACCTGCTGGTGATACAAACATATCAGAAAGATCCGTCATGACAGTTTATACAAATAACAGTGTTGCTACTTATGGTACGAGCGAGTCTGGTGAGGGGCAGCACGAGTATCCAGAGCGGGTTACGAAGGAGAACAACGAGCACATGGAGTCGTCACGTCTCTGGAGCTATCGATAGTGGTCGAAGCACGTCGAGTTTAGGACGAGGCGTGGGACGTGTGACTGGGCCATTGAGGCTAAGATTTTAATTCTGGCGTTGGTACTGAAGACGGTGTGGTGGTGTATGACGGTCGAGCATGGCGTACAGGCGTTGCGTATGCTCAAGAGTCAGCAACCACAATCTGGTTGAATTCGACTGGGCAAGGCTAGGAGATGGAGTTCCCAATATTCTGTTCGTGTTGTTACTGGCAGGAATGCTTGCATGAAGGTCAGGTCCGGCAAGCATCGATAAGCTACAAAGATATCTCTACACTCTGCATTATTAGTGCCGCAGAAACTACAATTAATCAATGGCATACCAGTCTCTCTGTTTACACTCGTAACTTACACCATATCACATTAGACGTGTGCCACAAAGCAAAAAATCTTGCCGCCTTCTGCAAAGCGTACAGTACTAGTAGAGCTGCTAACGGCTGATATTCGGTAAATCCAGCATTTAGATGTGGATTGACGCAACACCGAATATTGGTGCAAATCATTCATTCCATTTTACCATCTTACAGCCCTTCATCACCGAATATACTGAAGACCCATCCGGCGCATCTCGAGCCACACCCAACATCTGTCCATTCTTCGCGACGACTAAGCAAAAAAACCCTCATATCGTACAAACTTAGCGCGCAAATACACACCATCTCGACCCATCCACCCCACTGCTGGCACCGAAACACACGCGCAGTCAGCCCATACCTTCCCTGCCCTCATCCCCCAAAAATGTCCGCGAACGTCGGTCTCTCCACCCCCCGCGGCTCCGGCACATCAGGCTACGTACAGCGCAACCTATCCGCACTCAAACCGCGCTCCACAGGCTACGGCCAACCATACTCCCTCAACGACGCCGCGCGTCCACCCAAGATACGCAAGCCCGACGAGGATATACTGCGTCACGACCGATTGCGCGAGATCGAAGTCAAGGTTTTGGAGGTGAGGGATCGACTTGAGGAGGAGGGGCAGATGAGTGAGGACGGGATTGAGGAGGAGTGTGAACGGGAGAGGGTAAGGTTGGTGGAGGAGTTGGAACGAGGCGGTGGGAAGAGTGGCGGGAGGGGGAAGGTTAAGGGGTATCAGGTGCATGAGTTGGCGGAGGCTAAGGCTAAGGAGAGTGAGAGGTTGAGGAGGGCGCTGGGGTTGAAGGGGGATGTTGTTGGTGGTGCGGTTGGTGGTGGAGAGGGGGAGGGGGAGCATCCGATGGCTAGGCAGGAACGAAGGAAGAGGGAGGTGCAGGAGCAGAGGGAGAAGAGGGAGGGGGATGGGGAGCGTGAGGTTAGGAGGGAGAGGAGGCGTTTTGATGGTGATTGAATATCGTGATTGAAGGGAGACATGATTCTCGCCGTGAAGGCGATATAACATCGGGCCGCGTTACTCGCTCTCATTTATTGAGAATGGCAGCAAGATGGATCATTGCTGTCCCTACTACGATCTTGACTATTTCATCACATTTTGCCACCACGCCGATGAACACCCAGTGCGAACTTCAGAGCTGCATCTTCCTCACCCATGCTCAATCCACATCGGAACCACCGTATACGTGCGAAAGCCATCATCCCCTCAATCTAGCAAGAGCTTGTGGGTCGATATGACATTGCTTAACGAGTCATCCTATTTTCGTGAGAACGGTCCTGCCCTGCACCTCACTTCAGCCACCGACGCTATCACACAACTCACCTTGACTCAGACTCTTACCAGCATGAGCAGCCTTACCCGTTCCTCCTTAACACCGCAAATTTTGGCGTCAAGCATGGAGAAATGGAATGATAGCCGCAGATCCAATGGGTTTGCGCAACCTACTACGGACATAACGTAAGCTGACACGTGATGGTATTGGCGAGACGGAATGGCAGCAACCAGAGTCTTGCTGTAAAGGAAGACTCACTGAGCGATATTTGGTCGTGCGAGGACAGGTAGATGATACTGAATACGAACGTATTTGCTGGGCCTGGTTATACCAGGTTCTAGCAGGGTTGGACCGGATTTCTCTATCCCGAAGGTCTACCTCCTCAATAGCCATATGGTAGTGTGCTAGAGCATCCAAGCATTCGATCCATGTTTCTAGACACTCGGGTACCGTGTCCATTAGTAAAGGCCATTGTTGAATAGGCTAGGTACGTAGATAGGGGATGTCGACCCTGTAACATAGTTTCTGGCGACATCAAATATGTTCTAGGGGGAAGCATAATGGACAAGAACTTTGACTAATCACTTGTCGGCACAAACGAACCTGAATCCTAAGACCTCATCTCATCGTATAAGATGATGGCCACGGAAATTCAAAGACCGTGCCGGCGTGCTGAGATCACGTCTGCAAGTCGAGGCACGTCGAACGGTCACACAATGTCTTTCATGCTTCCTAACGAGCTATTAGAAAGAGGATTATCGAAAAGCACGTTGAGGCAGTGTTGGAGTCTCCGTGAACTCACCCGTGATATGAAGAAAGTCAGTTCTGATCGAGTGGAATGAAGTCATGCTCGCGCTGATCAAAAAGCTGGGGTTTCAAGGTACTGATCTCTCATCCGTGGGCTACTTTAAAAATGGTGGCTGCAATTTCGAGCGGATATAAGGTAAGCCGTATTGTCGTCCTAATGGGGATGGATCGTGATGTGACGCCCGCGGTTGAGCTTGAGGTTTTAACAGACCGCAGCAAGAGCGACGAAGGTCATGTCCCATGCCTGAAACAAATCCTTGCCTTTCTCGGGTTCCGCCATGCTATCACTTGGACGCGAAACTGCATCAAGGCCGCAGGGCTCTCTGCATGTGAGCGTTGTCTTTCGTTGATTGCTGGTTGCGGTGACATGCCGAGAGGTCGCATGCTCCGCCACTACCACTCGGTACAGTTGCTTAGGGACAACTTCTTGGTGCACACATTCATGTAATGTGGAGAATGCTTGGGATAGTTGGCCACTCAACACTGAGGAAACGCAGAAGTCAGTCGGTGGTGCTCCATATCGACGGGCACTGGGCTGCCCTGACGTAGCTTTACTTAGCGTAGGCAATAAGGACGCTAATTGACTCCAGAGTCTTTACTCGTCGTTCAAGCTGATTACTAGATCCATCACGGTTGGCGTCGCCACTTTGGTCATGGGTTGGACATGCAACCAGGTGCAAGGATGTGCGGTCAACCAGCTTGGATCAACAAGATTCCACTTTTACAAACGCGTCCATTTTTCTTAGCTCGAAACCCAGCGGTTCGATTGAGATGATCGTCTCACTACCTTGGCCAAGTTCCACAGTCTCACTGAAGCTCGTGCAGTGATAATCATTCCTACCCATTTGCTAAAGTTTAAAATCCACTCTATTTTCTGACAGTATTGTAGCTCAAAATCCAGTGGGTCGGTCGAGCTGATCGTCTCCCTAGAGCTCGTGGGGCGGTGGTCTTTCTTGCTGGCTGGGGATGCACGTGGAGCAGGCGAATTTACCTTGGCTACAAACTCCTGAGCCAGAAGCTGATTTACTGACTCGTTGCATTTGATTGTCGTCTTAACCATGCACGATTTCTTTCCTGTTTAGGTCTGTCAAACAAGTCTCTTGCAAGCAATGTCATACACCATTCAGTATATTTAAAGCCCCATATCCGTGCTTGAAGATGGTTACAATTTGGTTGCCAACGCCAAAGACAATCAAACTCATGACCATCTGAAAGAAGTTGTTCTCACGTCATATCATCCTCGCTGCTGTTTATTGCAACCGCAAGTCATCCAGGCGGTTCTTTAGTCCTTCGATCACGCCAGAAACAAATTCCAAGTACGCTTTTAGTTACCTGTCAACACCACGCGTTCATTCATCTTCTCCGGCCATTAGATGTTCATAGAACTCACTCCTGTCAACATTTCGTCTCATCCGTCTTGCAGAACCATGGACTTAGCAAACAAAACCACCTACTATCTTACCTTGCTCCTCACCCTGTGCTGTATTATGCTCTTTATCACTTGCTCGTCAATCATGTACATGGTTATGAAATGTCAGGTGACCTGTACACCCTTGGACGTTGGGTGCGAACACCGGAGAGGCGTCACATCGAAGCAGAGTGCAGCGTCGAAGAATACCGATGAGGGCTCAAATACAAACACCTCTTACGAGAGCTGTGGTTCGTGTCCGAGCATTGCAGCACCATCACTGGTTTTGGCATTAGTCGGGGCACATTTAGAGTCTAGTGCCGGGTATGTGTGTCCTTTTGCTACACTACCTTACCCCATATTTCTGACGCGAACTTCCAGGTCCCACTAATCTCGACCCCACCACGAATCGAGACATTGGATGTTACACTTCCAGCAATGTCCTTGACAGAAAACGTCCACATTGGCTTAGCCTAATGCAGCTCAGCCATACAGTACACGAACCTGTTGTTCCATGTTTGTGGAACTTGGTTTGCAGCTTCACAACAGTCAGAAGAGCAAATCATCACCGACGACGATTCGATGACGAGAACAACGACAAGATTCAGCACCGAAATGTGTGGTGCCTATCTGCTGGTTTGGGGCTAGAGGAATTGCGACCAGCCAATCATAAATGGTATCACGAAGTCCACTTTCTAGCACGACCAAATTCAATTCAAAACACTCATTTGTTCTACAATTTTTTTTGGAAGCAAAACCTTGGCACAGAAGAATGGCACTTGGAGCTTTCCAATTCAGTCTACACATAACTCAAATCTTACCCGACGAGCGGGAATGTTCTGCTAGGGAGTTTGTATTGTTTTGTTGGTCTCCGGTCATTTACTCAAGAGTACATTACAATCGGCGTACATTGTTCGATACCTAAGCAGACCTCGAAACGCCTTCCGAATTCCGTTGCAATTGTTTGTCTTAGCTCACCTTGCTGTGTCGCTTGATTGCACTTGCCAGTTTCGCATAGCGCTCCACGGTATAGCTTTAACTCTAGACTAATTCCAAGGTTTCTTTCATTTCAACATATTGATTTCACACTATCACCAAAAGGTGCTGCAGCTGCTGTAGGATCGCCCGCATTCGACGCAGCATCTCAGATGCTTCTTGTATTAGATTCCTCACTTTCAGTCATGTCCAATAATCTAAGCTTGGTAACAGAATATTCCAGCACGCGATCCGTCCTGCTAGCGAAGTCGAGTATGATATTACACTCGACGGCCACTCTCCGAATCACTTCGAGCTGAACAAAGGGCTACATACATAGTCATATGGCACTTGTTTCGGCATCGTCAAGCTGATGCCACACCGTAGAGTTAAGGAACAACCACATTCAAGTCGCCTATGCAGCAATGATACCATTGGACAACACACCACACCGCAGACACGATACCTCAACGATGAATGGTATCAAGTTCATGCTGACCTCTTATGACTATTGGCAAAGGAGAAGATCCGAATGGAAACGCAATCGTGGTTGGCAGATTCACGTTTTTGTCTGATTTTCCACGTATAAAGGTGCGCGGCGAAGTCGAGGTGAAACCCAGTAGTGGTAGGAAAACATTCGATTTTATAGGTCTAATGTAGGACAACTACATATGATCGTCAAACGAAGCTGGAAGTAAAAAGATTCAGAGCGACAGATGGATCACTCGACCAATCAGAGGAGCGCATTCACTACGGCCTTTTTCAGCTTCCAACCATTAACACTCATGTTAGCTTCTACATGTCGAATCAGCACGTGCCAGAGAAGATAAACACGGCAATCAGTTCATTCATACCTATAATGGTCCACCGGACACGTGCTTTGTTGTTAGCAAGCTACTAGAAGACCAACCACCAGCTCTCTATCACAACGAATCAGCCCACAGGAATCTGATTCAAAAACCTGTCTTTCGACAGCTCACTCGAGCAGGGCGTAGAGCTCCAAGCCCATCAAATGCATTGCGTACCTGACGCATAAAACCGCTCACGCGACCCAATACCGTCCTTGCATTCTTTCCCGGCTTTCCAATCTGGACAAATCGGACAAAAGACTCGACCCAGGGCGTCCTTTGTCCTACTACACACCGCCAGCAATCAGTACGCTAATCCCAAATGATCACCTATCTTGCAGCTGCCCAACGAATCGGGATTCGTGGTGGTTTGAGAGCATCGGCGCCGATGCAGTCCTGATGAACCAGGACCTGATATGATTGGGTTTCGTACGAATACATGAGATGGTTGTCCGTGGCATGGACTGGGACTACACTGTTCTACTGCATTGGTATCGACGTCAACGGGGCTGTGTCGAAAGTGCATTATTCCATCTTTCGCCAGGCTGGGACTAGTCCAGACGTAACCAAGACATCAATTCGCCCATCCAACAATGCAGGGCGTGGGGGAGATCCACACTCTTCTCTCGTGGTCTACCATTGTAAGTTGCCAATTTTCACGAGGACGTCCAAGGGGCTGTACGAGAATTACAGACCGGTCTCATCTGCGCGATAATGGATTTGTATCTCGACAGAACTTCTTTGGGATTGGACAAGTTGCATATTTGTGGAACATGGAAGGCTATGATCTATGCATCCAATAGACTTCAGAGGGCAATTCGCGGATATGTCACACAAGCCAGCCCGGGGATGACTGACAGATCCTCAGAAGATCCACGCGTTCGTAAGCACGTCGAACGCATGGTTTGTGAACGGCGGCAGCGTCGTTTCCGTTGGTCAACGAAGAGCTGAACTAGCAAGTTAGCGAGGAAATTTTCTGGTACAAGCGTCTGCTAGAAACGTGCCGATTGATAGCCACGGACAGACCCTCCGAACGAAAGCAGCAAGGTGGACCTGCACTGCACTGCACTGCACACTCTTTGCGACAAACAACGGTGAGCTTGCACTTTTCAGGTGCTGGAAATGCAATTGCTCGTCACTCCGCTGGTCTTACAAGCTTACTCACTGTATAGTGGTTTGGGCAACCTAGCACCCCTCGATACCCGTCTAGAAGCTAGCTAGACCACTCCGCTGGCCCACCTGTCGTCGAATTACACGGGTAGCGTTGCAACGGCTTCGTAAATCGACGTCCTTCTCCAACAGCATGCTCAAGTGTGAATTGCACCTGCACCGAACGTGCTGTGCTTGTGCAACCACTAGCTTCAACTGCTGCGGCATCCGATGCTGCTACGCCAGCCATGAACTTTACACTGTTGCCCCTGCAGACCAGTATCTTCAACGCTTCGCCCTAGTTGCTGACCTGATGCAGATCAAGCACATTCGTGGAAGGGGTAGATCACACTGAAGTTGGGTGTCGACAAGAGGTTTTGTCCATCATGATAGCGTCAAGAACTGTCCCACTGTCGTGGCTATGGCTGGTTTAGTGCTGCCATCATTCGGAAGATCCTTCATAAGCGTATGCATCCCTGGACAGGCACCCGTCGGTCCCCAATACTTCACCGCTCCTTGGTCTGGTGTAACACTTTGACTTAAAGAGCAACGCATATCCCGTGTCAACTTCTAGGATATTTCGACACATCGGAAATAACTCTAGTGAACTGCCAGAACAGTCTTCATCCTTTTGTTGAGTCTGCATTGTCTCGACCGACGAGCACCATTGACAACCAAGCAATACTACGCTGTTGTGTTTCGCAATTCTCAAACTATCTTTTCAACATGCACTTCTTGGGTATAGTATGTTTGGCAATTTTTGTTGTGCTCTGTGCACGAGGCGCTCCTCATTTTGCATGCATGGCGGCCATCATCCTGCTTCTTGCTGTCGTCCACCAGGTTCGGACTCCTGTTGCGACCAGTAACGACGAACCTATCGTCGAAAGGGCAATACCATATCCAGAAGGACTTGCAGGTAAGCTTCTAGTTGGCCACTTCGGAAGTTCACCTGACTCAGAGTCGTAGATTTTCCTGATGAGGGATTGACGATGGCCATCGGCACCCAGTTTGAAGGGACTGAGGTCATGGCGTTCCCCGACCGGATCGAGGTGTGAGCTGGCTTTAGTAACGTGTTCGTCACGCTTGCTAGAAGCTGGAGGAAGGACGTGGACACGACCGCACGTGAAGTACCCAGAAAGGTAAGCAAAACGCTCACGCTGACAAGTGAACGTGCGTTATCTAAGACAAGTAGCAGTAGCAGATTGTCCACAAACAGAAATTAGCGACATCATTCGAACCACGACCACCGGTCACGACGTTGACCCTCCACAGTGACCGGCAGTGTGTCAAACCTCAGATGCACCAAGGCCACGACTCCAGGATCGTTGACATTCAGTCATGAAGTCAGTGTTAGCACAGCTCATTTTTCTTGCCGCACAACGATTTCTGTTCTTGGAAAAACCAACTTGTTCCTGCGATTGGTACTCTTCTCTCGCGACAAACAGTGCACTGAATTCGGGAGCCAAGGCAAATTTCAAATCGAGACATTGAAGACATTGTCCAAGGATAGATCAACAACACGACGGCTTATGCTTTAAGGACTCGACTGCGACCAAATAACATCTGGTGGAGCATGTGCCGCAGAAGGTCCTAAGACAGAACAACTGCGCCAGACAACACAGAATGAAGAAAAAACAGAAACAGAAGGAAGGAGAACAGTGACTGCAAAAGAGTGACAACACAAGCGAGCCATTTCGCACTTTCGAGAAACATTGCATAAACAACGCCACATCACGTATACTAATGCAAGTTGAAGCACGCCATCAACAGTCCACACGCCCATTCCGGAAAACAATGAGCCAGGCAGTGGTCAACACGCCGATCTCGAGCTTCGATCGAGGTAGCTACAACACCCATATCATGTCAGGCTGAGACACCATGCTGGCTCCGGCAGCGCGAACGAGTGGGAAAACATGTGTGGCTGGGTTAGCTCGCTTATCGATAGCCTTGCTATTGGTTGAGCTACCGCCCACGATCAGTGGCGCTTGACGAGCGAACAGTGTTGAGATTGTTCGTCTGTGTCATTGTGATAAGCTCGACCGCAGGGACAGCTATACTCTAATAAGAAGTGCCTTGAGGTGGGCAGAATAATAAATGATGTCAGATGAGGGAGGGGGCTGGCAGATGTGGTCGGTATATATGGAATCACGTGATGTTCGGGAGATGAAATGAGACAAGATGAACTGCACTGCAGTACAAGCGTGGAATGAGGAGAGCTGATGCGTGAACTCCAAATGTTTTTGTTTTCCTTTCAGAAACTTGAGACGACAGGATGGATGTCGAAATGTTGATGGAGGCATTGAATTGTTTTATACTACTGTATAATATGTATTTCATGGAGTAATGGACGCCTGAGCCGACATGCTATTCGCTCGCACGGGTGCTTACTAGGCATACATCTCATCCATCCTCAAATCCTTCTTCTCTTCTTTCAGTATGCTACCTCCGTGAATGAAAGGATGAGAGCACACCTCGTAAGCTTGTGTGCATTTCTTTATTGTACAAATGATAATACAAAATTATTCTATATCGCCATACATCTGCTGTAGCATCCCCATATCTACATTTACAACTTCCGAATCGTAGCATCACTACCCATATTCCTCAACCCCCGACTCAATCCCGCACCAACACCCCTTCCAAGCGATACGTTCTGATCACCAGCCCAAGGAAGTAATTCATCTACAATACTAATACTTGTATCTCTCGTTCGCCGTCCGTTGCCCGCCCCTCTTCCTCTTTCACCACCACCACTTTCGGCACCCGGCACAACAGTAGATCCTGTTTTCGAGGACGATACTGATCGCGTTCTGTTGAGGTTCAGGGCGAGTAAAGCACTGAGGGCGGTGTTGTCGGCGCCGCTTACTGATTGGCCGCGGTTGGGACGGGTTTCGTGAGAAGGGAAGAATGGATGTGGTGACGATGATTCTTGGTAGCCTTCGCTTCGAGGGGAGAGAGGTGGTGGTGCGAGGAACGGTTCGTTTGGCTCGTCGTGCACAGTGGTAGGATGTAGAATCGTGATAAAAGTGAGAGTTGCGCAGCAACAACCACAGCCAGTTGGGCAGGTAAGTTGCAGGTTCTCGTCGTTGGAAGTCGTGTGTGATCTTGATGTCGAGACTGTACTGCTATTGCTGCGTTTTCGATCGATGGTCGAACAATACGTGAACCAGCCTTGTGCGCAGTCGTAGCAAGTTAAGTGACTGCATTGCATGCAGGGTATGGACAATCCCTCTACACAAATCTCGCAGATTGAACAGATCTGCTGCTTTGAAGGCCTAGAAATGTTGGATGTGCAGTGTTCCGATATACAGTCCCAGCCTATAGGGATGCCATTCTTCTCTATAGGTACTAATGCCTGACCACATGTCTGGCAGCAACGTCGAATTTGAAGACCTTCTTCAACGATCATAGGCTTCGGTAGACCACTACCATCATGCAGAAGCTTCTCAAGCATTACAGAGGTTCGTGTGAGAATTTGTTGCATCTCCGCTCTCTGCGGCCACAACCGCCAGACCTCGAGGAGGGTGATGTACTGCTTGATGTAGTTCAAACACCTCGGATACATATCGACTGATAGAATGATTGGCGATGGTTGCTGTTCGCTGCTGAAGCTTGCGACATTGGTGAACCTAGTCTTTAGTTTCTTCTTCTTCTTAGCTAACTTTTGCACTGGCGGATTGTTGTCACTATGCTTGAGTATAGACTTGACTCGGCCCTGACCAAGTTGTACATTCCTTAATGCCTCATTCTGGTAGCCGGCTACATTCACGAGGCTGAGAGACGACCGAAGCTTTGTCTTTGAATCGTTCAGATAACTCTCTTCCGGCGATGTCTTGAGTGATTTTGATGATCGCTGAGGACGTGGCTTCTCTGGGCTGACAACTTGTACTATGGGCGAGCCTGCGTTTGACTTCGTAAGCGCGAATAGACTTGCAGTTGCTGTTGATACTTCCGATCTCCTACTGCTGTTGCGATGGTTTTCAGGCGAGCCAGCAATCGATCCCGAGGTGGAATGAATTGTTGAGATGAAACCACCTGGATCGTGCGCGACCACGCTAGGTGCTCTTGATGATGCCTGACTGTTGTCAAAACAGCCAGGATATAGAGCTGTTGCAGGAATTGTAGCATTGAGATCACCATCCGAACCATTTGTTACATCCAGAATATTCAAGTTTAAACCTCGAAACGCTTCACTGCCTCCTTGTTGCAGACTGTTATCTCCTCGAGCTATACCATGATCGACTGCTTGCGAGCTAGTATCGACACCCGATGCTGAGATGCGCACCGTTGAATCCTCGGGGTAAATACGACTTTTCTTCAGGGTTTCCATGGATACACCTTCCTGAGCAAGAATGAAGACAGCAGAGAGCATAGCTAGCATTTGCACGTCACCAATTCTCTCAAAATATCCCAATAAAGCTGGAACAAGATAGAGCATTCCTACCAAGCTGCCTGACTGTAGAACTCCAAGTAGTCGCCCGTCGTCTGAGGTGAAGACGTGGTCTAGCGACTTCAGGATAGTCGGAAGGTCGCCAGCAGTCATTCTAATTCGCTTAGTCAATACCAACAGATCGGGGTTAGTCCTGATAGCTTCAGATATTTGATGTGAGGAGGGCCTGTTCAATGTGAGGGCTACCAGTCGCCATACGCTTGCAATATCCTCCTGCATATTGCTTGCCGCAACTTGTGCATTTCGGTCACATAAGGTCGATATGTCACCATTGACCTGGTAGTCTCGAGCTGTTACCTGCTTGGAAGGCAATAACTCGCTCAAATCATGAATTACCCAGAAAGCATTCCGACTTGTCTCCGCAGCTTTGAGCCCCTCCAGGATTGTGGACTTTTGAGATCCATCAGCGGACTTGCTTCTTTGCAATGAGTCCATTGGCCTCTGCTGCCAGGGCACAAATTTTGCCTGCACATCAAACTCAGTAGATGAATCCGACGACGACGAACTAGGAAAGAATAATGATTCTTCATCACTCGTGTCTGAATTTGGACCGTCAGCAGTCATGCTCGATGGTGCCTTGGGTTTACGAGGTGGCGACACAATCTGAAATCTACCAAAGCCCCCGAACAATCTCCCTGACTCGGGTTCATCCAGTTGACCAGTTCCCAGTGTACTCAGGAGTGAAGCAGGCTCCGTGTTCTTCGGCAAGAAAAAACATACTAATTTACCGCCTTCGGACCACATAGCGCCACATCTCTTCGCCAATGGTACTCTGTTCTCGCCAGAAGCATTGTTGACGTTGGGCACAGCTTCAAGTTGATCGTCTTCGGAGTCATCCGCATCGTCATCCGCCATGTTGGCAGCTTCGATGATCTTGGAGTCCGTCATGGCATCTCGCATGATCCAATTGACCACTTGTTCCAGCGACTGCTCTCGTAAGAGATATCGCACTACCGCCTCCACACATCCTCGACCACGCGAGAGATATGCTTCCGCGATACTCTGGATATCACTGGAGATCTTCTTATGAACCTCCGGACTGATCGAGTTTGTTCTTTGAAGGTGAAGAATAGCTCGCGCTTCCTTGGGATAAATTTTTGGAAACCTGAAGTCTACTCTGGTATACACAGATGCTCCTTGATCACCCCAAGGACTTTGAAGTGATAGCGTTACTTTCCTCTGAGACATGTCCACAGCTTCAAATTCAACCTTCTTGAACTTGTCGCCAACATGAGTGATTTCGTCAGCAAGCGCATCTGTGTCTGTTGACGCTATTTTAACGTTCTTCATCCAGGAGATAGGATCGGTGTCAGGACGAACTACACCCTTGCCGTGCATGCCGGTTCTTTGGTCTCTTCTACCTGGTTGGAGCCAGCCTCTAAACTGGTATGGAGTGGTCTTGCTCATGCCGAAACTCATGCTAGCTCGACCCTTGGCTCTTTGAAATTGAATACTCGCTGGAAATGAGTCGGATCGAGGTGGAGCAGTGAAAGGTGAATCGAATTCCTGTCTTTCGTCCCTGAAAGTTCGGTATCTTGCACCTCTCCTTGTGAACCGTATCCTCTGAGGTCTGGAAACACCTTTCTCGTAGCCTACATCGTTGAAGGTCTTCTTCGAGACTGCGTGTAACCGTAGTTCCCTGTCCGTTCCCCATGAGACAAGCTGAAAGTCACGATGATCGACGCCTTCTTTGACCGTGCCAAACCCCCGCCATAGAAACTCTTTTACTTGTCCCTTGTGGCCAGGGAATACCTGCACAGGTTCCACAAAACCACTCTCGGAAGCACCATCCACGGGTCGTCTACTGTATAAATGTAAGTTTCCGTTACCACGTTGCGGCATTACCATCAAACCCCAGCCGAAAGGAGTATGCCGTGCTCTCCAAACAGGAAACGACGTTTCAATGGTCCTTTCTGGGATATCTTCATCATTGTTGATGTCCCAAAACTTGATGGTCTTGTCGAGTGAACAAGTGACAATCTTGCTTGGCTCAAATCGATTCCAATCTATGCCATAGATTTTTGTGTTGTGTGCCTCAATCGTCCTGGCTGGATATGCTCCCTTGCGATCGTCCCATATGTGCAGAAATTTATCATGTGAGCTTGCCACAACATGCTCATCTTGTCGATTCCATTTTACTTGCGTAGCACCAGCAAACCAATCAGAGAATGATATTACAGGCCTATCTGGAGTTCTGAGATCCCAGCAGTGAACGAAACTATCAACCGCACAAGTCGCGAGCTTATCCTTATGGTGTGCAGAAAAGTTGATATCGGTGATCGCTCGTGTATGGCCGTGTAGAACATATTCGATCGAATTACGCCATCCGCGAGCTTCCAAATTCCAAACCAATGCCTTTTGGTTTGATGTACTGGCAACCCAGTAGTCTCTATCAGCAAAAGGCGACCACTGTACATCAGCTACTTCCCATGGAGTTCGATGTGGAAGAAAACGTGGCGGTGAGTAAGGTGAGTCCAAGTCAATGATGTGAAGGCCTTCCTTCGAGCCAAGAACAACATCTCTGCCGCTCGGAGAAATTGACATGGATCCAGTAAGTTGATGTAGCTTGAAAGAGACATCCTTACCAAAGGTCTCATTTGAGATCGTAGACTCTTGACTAGTAAAACTCATGGTGGCCAGTAGAGCCTAAAACGGCATAGACGGTGTGTCTTTAATGGTTCCGTACCGTGCATAATCATCGTTATCGCGTAAAAGCAACCGGACCCAAAGGAAGGACGTTGGCCATCAAGAATTGTGTCAGCTCACTTTGGAACGTATTCGCTAGTGGATGCCTACAAAGGGTGTTCAATCTAAAAAGCAGATGGGATTGGACATACTCTGCATCTGTCGCCTGATAATGGAGGGAAGTGAGGTTGCCAAAAGGATGCTTTGGGTGGTAACTGCTCTTGGAGCTCAGGCTTGGGAGGAAACATCCCAGTGTTTGCTCTGTTTGTGATCGGAACTACGTCAACCCGTCACCACTCGTGCATGCGTCAAGACGTCTGTATACAAACAATTTTACAGAAGTAACGATTGGGTGTAGTGGCACGAGAGAGCTGCCTATATTTTCTGAGAGTCTTGTCTTGTATCTGCTTTATCTGCGATCTCGAGCCTTCTTGAGAACTTTTCGATTGCGTCCTTCATCACAAGAAGTCAAAGCCTTTGTAGTGGGGCACTTCAATTTCTTGACTGCGCTGCTCAGCAGCTACCAGCGCTGAAGCTGACGTGGAAATGGCGTTGCCCAAGCGTATCATAAAAGAGACGGAGCGTCTGATGTCGGAGCCGTATGTACAAACCATCCACAATTGGCATCAGGAAGTAACACAACGACAGTGTACCTGGCATCAGCGCAATTCCTCATGAAGATAATTTGAGATACTTTGATGTCACCATAGATGGACCAGCATCCTCGCCATATGAAGGCAAATACACATGATCATATCACAAGCACATTAGGCTGACCAGTGGTAGGAGGCAAGTTCAGGGCGGAACTGTTTTTGCCGGATGACTACCCAATGACACCACCCAAGATTCGGTTCCTGACAAGGATATATCACCCTAACATCGACAAACTTGGAAGAATATGTCTTGATGTACTAAAAAGTGAGTGTGGTAATTCCTCAAGGACCAACGGCTGACGAAGCATGATAGGCAATTGGTCTCCAGCACTTCAAATCAGAACCATACTTTTGTCTATACAGGCACTCTTAGGAGCTCCTAACCCAGATGATCCACTAGCGAACGACGTTGCCCAAAGATGGAAAGAGAACGAACCGGCAGCTATTCAGACGGCGAGAGAATGGACGAGAACTCACGCTATGGCATAGAAGAGCATAAGCTAGTAGCCTCACGATGTGGCCTCATGCAAATACAGTAAGAGGGTGTTCTGTGATGCTGAAATGCGGACGGTGTGAAGGACATATTCTTTTTGAGCATTGGTGGACTACGACGTGATGAGTAGAGCATAAAGAAGCTCCTCCTGCATTGAGATGGGCTGGTCTATCTTCGAGTTGCGCATGGCCGAAGACAAGGTTGGTGTGCTGTTTCTGTGTTAACATGAATCTGATCGAATCAAATCCGTGATCATTGAGAGGTGTAGGTACCATGCTTCCAGCATATCTCAGCCACGACATTTCCTTCATGCTTTCACTCGAACACTTTTCACAACCTTGCTATTGCTGACCAACGACATTATCATTCCACAACTGCTTTTATCCGTTTACCCAAAATTCATACCTACACTTTTTCCTCCCTCTTACTACTACATGGAACCCACTCCACGCTGGACTCGTTATACCTTTTCCGTGCTCCTTGATTATTGTTATGGCGCCAGTTGCTAGCCCTCTATCTCTCAAGAGGAAGTCGCAATGTTCACAATTGGCTGGCTCTTTCCCTGCAACTCCTGCAAAGGAACTGGAAGACACTAGACCGGCTGATTCAGACAAGCATGATGTCGAAGTATCAACACCATCACCGTCAATACGAGAAAGAAGAGGAAGGCGCAATCTCACTAATGGTTCCTTTAGACCCCTATCAATATTTACCAAAAGCCTGCTTTTGCCGTTCGACCTCGACATTGACAAAGGCTTTGATGTCTTGAAAGGCGAGAGTCCCGATCGTTTGGAGGAAGCAAAGCAAGCTCTGACACCCGATTACAAGCGAATAAAGGTGACGCAAGAAAGAGAAAACGACAAGCCTGCTCAGACACCAGACAATCCATCGAGAGGTATATCATTCGCAATGGCAACCCACATCATGGGCAGTTGCAGAGACTTAGAGATGGACCTTATGACTGCGCTGGCAATTACTTCGCCTGAGAAAGATGCGACTCGAAAGATTCATGCCGAGTTTGCTACCCTCTATGAGCTTCCTGTTCCGGAGTCGTCACAGCATCCAGCATTCTCTTCAAATCCCTTCGAAGTAACCACCGATATCCCTCTTCTATCGACCTCTACCTGCATAAATGAGATACGGCTTCACAATCCAAAATCTCGGCGTTCAGACGAGAGCAATGCGAGGACTCGCCAGGATAGTATTGAGAGAAAGAGAAGCTTCTTCGGGCTCGACTTCAAGACGCCAGCATCAGCAAAGAGTCGCAATGCTTTCACTGTAGACGACTCTCCATTGCCCTTACCTCTGTCCACAGTTGCTACAGGTGGTTCATCCGCTCGAAGTTCTTCCTCTCCATCTACATTCGATTCAGCTCAGCCCAAGAATAGCGCGAGCACAACGAGCAGCCATGGTATCAGAAAGTTCTCTGATATGTTCAAAGCTAGAACAAGTATGGAAAGAAGCGAACCGCCATCCCCAACATGGTCGTCACGGATGTCTAGCGAGAGTCCCAACCTTGACAGACAAGACCTTGTAAGCCTAATCGATGTCGCTCTTGTTCTTCACTGACTTGACACGCAGGAACGATATGTTCGTCGAACTACCAACACCCCAACCTACGACCACGATCCAACAAGTCCATACCCACGTCACCCAAACACCGGTCGAGGATGGAAATCTCGGAACCTCAAGTGTACAACTTGCCTAGACGAAAGCTGTGCATGCTGTGGTCGTGTATGTTGTGCTTACCGCGCAGCTGTGTTGGCACTCGACATCCATTTAGAAGGCACATCAGGTCGGGCTCTAGCTCTGCAACGTATTCAAGAGATAACGAAGGTGTATCCGTACGGCAAAGAAGTACCTACATTTTTACAGTGTACTGCTGGTCTGATCGGAGATGGTTTGGGTTGCGGAAAGTTGGTTTGTCCTGACTGTTGCAGCATCTGTCCGGATGAGGCGTGTGGCGATACTCAGTGTAGAAAGTGCAAGTCACAAATGTGGGAGGAATGTACCTGGCACAAAGGTATTTCATTTATCTAAAGGGCATTCCTAACGACATGGATGTGTGACAGCAAGAAGGAGTTCCTGATCTGCTGTGGAATAACCAGAATGATGTATGATATGTCCGGTACAACTCTCAAAGCTTCGATTTTAGAACAAACCTCAATCACCATTTGTAATGTAACATGATATCCTTGACGATCTCAGCTGCCTGAAGCTTAGTTCTGCTCGACTTACCTTTGGTTGATTCTTTCGAACTCCGACAACGGTGATTGTAATGAAGAGATCTGTTCTAGGCTTAGCTTCAAATGATTCAGATCGGGAGTGAGTCGTCCAAGTTAAGCTTCAAATAGCTGAGATCATCAAGGATGCCAGTATTGGAAATGGCCATCGTAGGATATTCAAGTAAGTGTAGCGAATCAGTATTCAACATTGACAGTGGAACATAAATGTTATGAAGAGTACCGCTGTTCCTCGCGAAGGTCGGACACAAGAAAAGTAAGGGTTGTTGGAACTGTGAGAAATGGATACTCGTAGTTGTTATTGGGAGACTCGCGCCTCTTGTTTACGAGCTAAATTCTGTGATTTGCAAACCTGTCAGACTCAGTCCATCGATACCTCCCATACAGAGCGGCCGAAGCCAGACCTCATGTATGGGTCAAAGATCATCACCACTCTCTGGCAAAGGCGCAAATGACAAGCCCGAAAGCCACATCCCATGCCCTTTACATTGTAGAGAATAAAAAGGTTTCACTCTAGGGTATCGAGGACGTTAAATCATCAGCCAGGTTGAAGATTCTGTGGCTCGTATAAAGAGCTCAGAGAAGGACGTGTACTATAGAAATGATTCCATGGAGCTGTCATCTTCATTAGCATGTTGCAAAATGTAGGGCTAATTGTCAAACGTACTACTGTCGGTATCAAGAAGGCAGAGAACGTTAAGGTGGTGCACCAAACATAACTGGAAGATTGGTGCCAAGACCGGACTGTTTTCGGCTAATCTACGGCACACACCTGCAATTCGTGACCTGTCGCAGTATCATGACTGTGATTGCGAAGTTCGTTCCGATAAACTGTAGATTCCACAACTTCAGGTACGCCTAAGATACAGTCAAGATGCGTACATACGACGACACTTTCTCCGGCACCAAGATCTACCCGGGCAAGGTTGGTTTCCCACGAGCGCAGCCACTCGAGCAAAAGAGGACCCGCAATGAATCTTTGCGAAATTGAAAAGCGATGGATAGAAACGAAATACTGACGGGTTGGTGATTGAATAGGGCAAGCTCTACGTCCGAGGTGACAGCAAGATCTTCCGATTCCAAAATGGCAAGACAGAGTCTCTTTTCCTGCAACGAAAGAACCCTCGAAGAATAGCATGGACCGTCCTATTCCGAAGACAACACAGAAAGGGTATCTCTGAGGTTCGTCAACCGTCCAACTGCCCCTCAATATTGCAGAGCCACAAGACAACCATGTTGTCACGATCATAGGGTGGAATTAATCTAACATCATCTACAGGAAGTTGCCAAGAAGCGAACTCGACGAACTGTCAAGCACCAACGAGCCATTGTTGGTGCTTCCCTCGATGTCATCAAGGAGCGACGAAGTATGCGACCAGAAGCCCGTAGCGCTGCCCGACAACAGGCTATCAAGGAAGGAAAGGACAAGAAGGCTGAGGCTGAGGCCAAGAAGAAGGCTGAGAAGGCAAAGAGTGCTACCAAGCAGGCGTCTGGACAAGCACCAAAGATCTCGAAACAGCAGGCCAAGGGTGCACAGCAAAAGGTCGCTGCCAGAACGAAGTAGACATGGTGTGCAATGACGGGTGCAGGGTTGAGACTTATTCTACGACATCTTCGGCACGTTACAGCTGCGAATGAGGTGACGACGAACCGAATTTACTGGAAGGAGTGTGTCACGCGGAAATACTTTGTTGATCAGAGGCATGGACGAAGAGCGTGATTCTCTTGAAGATACAATGGAATCGCAGGCTGGCTCACGTTTCGAGGTGAAATAACTTCAAACCTTCACAACGAACTCTTCAAGCCTGTTTGCTGCTTTGTCGGAATTTATCCGGATCAAATTCTGCGTATTTTGCAGAGTTATGCTGAGTGAGAGTAAGGCTCTATATTCGGCATTGTATGCTTACTCCTTCGCTGTAAATTGCCTGTGTCCTTGGAGATTTCTGCTTCTTTATGAGGAGGGTGTGAGAAAGCGCACCGTACCTCAGGGTCAGGCCTATATACCCAATGTAACGTATATCATAAGTAGACATTGTCGATCGTTAGAAGTGGGTTGTTGATTTTGTACTGTAGGCTCAGGAGCACTCCCAGATTGTTTTCGATCACGTGACTGACTTGATCTACAATTCTGGCTGTGGCAGTCATTGATCTGTAACACTTTTGTATACTCAGCATTGAGGACAGGGCATCATGTCGAGCTCACGTTGTTTGAGATGTGCATTTGATTCTCTCCGACCCACAAAGGTAGGTGTTGAAGTTGCGCGTATACAAATTTGCTGACTCTCGCAGCGCATCAATCTTCAGACGCGGCCATTGCTACAAACTCGACATTACGCAGATGTGACCTCCGAAAGCCCTCAGGCCGAGCTATCCAATCCAAGTAGCTTACAGCAAAAAGCAACGAACCTACCTCCCCGAAGGTCAGATCCAAAATCCGAACTTGCAAGCATTCCAGATGCACCACCCAAACGAGCACCTCTTGCGAGCACCACAACCCCGGAGACGTCCAGCGAAGCATCAGCTGTGGTAGATGTCGCATCATCGTCGAAGAGACCTGCAAAACCCATCCCTTCCAACGTCCTCGCAACCTACCGCAAGCCCCTCAAGCATGTTGGACCACAAATTCCGGTCGCTCAATTGCAGCTCCGCTCTTATAGCATCCGCAACCTCGAATTCTTTGCGGACTTCGCCATGCGCATCGCTCAATATCTAAAACTTCCTGCCACAGGGCCTCGACCATTGCCAAAACGGATTGAAAGATGGACGACATTAAGGAGTAATTTCGTGCATAAGAAGAGTCAAGAAAATTTTGAGAGAATCACACTGAGCAGAGAGATCATGATATATGCTGGACACAAGGATGTTGTTGAGGTTTGGTTAGCTTGTTTAAGGAAGTGGCAGTTTTATGGAGTAGGTATGAAGGCGAACGTTTGGGAATATGAAGGTTTAGGTAGGTTTCTCATCGACATGTGGTTTGTGTTCACAAAAATGCTGACTGATATTACAGATGTGGCGTCGAAAATGGATAAAGAACGTATCCAAGTGGAGGAGGAGCTAGACAAGAAGCTGGCTAACTTTGGCTGGAATAACAGTGCTGCAGGACAGAAGTCGATCAAAGATATGCTACGGAGACAGGGTGCCAACGTGCCTGGTAGTCCTATGACAGAGTTGAGAGATGAAATCAAAGGAGCAAAGAATATTGATTTGTTCAGGGACGTGCAGTAAGATACTTGTGATAGAGGCACAATTCACTTTGATGTATAAATAGCATATTCAGGGGACGATGATGGATCATGAGCAATCCAGCAGCTTTCAAACTGCTTGAATTTTACGCTGAGACACGTTTGGATAGAGGCTTGAGAGAACCACAGAGCCTGGACCTGTACAATCCCATCACTACCTACTCCATACATACTGCACACAATACACCGGCTGAGCAACAGCTCAAGCAGCCCAAGTCTACCTTTTGTCGAGCTCTTCAGGCAGTATACTACAACTTGTTTTCAACCGTTTTTCTATCTCATTCATTATAGTGCCCTCTGCGCTCATATTCATGTTGACCACCCAGTACGGTACATATAGTTACCACAACACTGAATAATAAACCTCAGAAACACAATCCGAAGATTTACCGAATGTGACCCCTAAACGCGTGCCTGAATCTCAAGCGCGATGCGGACTCGGGAACTTCTTGCTTAGCGCAGTCGCATCTTTACCACCCCATCAATCATCCACACTACAATACACGGACTGCACATACAAACACACCTAAATCCACCACAACCATCGCGTCGCATAGCCGTCTCAAAACCACGATCCACCCACCCACGCCTCCATCTGTTCAAATAACAACACCCACCCCAAAAATGCTATCCTCCACCCTCTTCCGGCGCACAACCACAGCCCTCTCTGTCACAACGCGCGCATTCTCCACCACCCAGCCCACCTCTCTAGCACGCATGACCCTCGTAGGCCGACTCGCCGCCGACCCCGAAGTTCTCGAAACAGCAAAAGGCGGCTCTCTAGTACGCTACGTCGTTGGTTCATCGTATGGACCGCGCGACAGCAGGCAGACGAGTTGGTTTCGCGTGACGAATTTCAGTGAGGTTGGAAGTAAGCAGAGGGAATTTATTATGGGGTTGGGGAAGGGGTGAGTTTTCGCGATACTTTGCTTTTGTGAGTGTTTGTGGAGTGTGGGCTAATTGTGTTTGCAGGACATTAGTCTATTTGGAGGCTGATGCTAAGATGCAGAGTTATGATGATCGGAATGGGGAGAAGCAGAACTCGTTGAATCTTGTGCAGACTAAATTGGAGGTTATGAAGAGGCCTGTTGCTAGGGAAGAGGGGGAAGGGGAGGGGAATGGAGTGTTGGGGGTGTAGGTTGTTGAGGAACGGGGAGATTGACTGAGTGGAAGGATTGGTGATTTCGTGTATATGTCTTATGATGCCCTGGACTGTCCGGGTGAGGTTAGTAATCGACTTGGGATCATGGAGGTTCGATTGTGTGTTGATATGGAAAGACGGATGCCACTCATATATAATTTCAGCGCTTTATACATTGTCTGTACTTTACATATTGCGTGTACAGAACAGAAGCGCAACGAAGATAGCGTTTTTGTGTGCCATGTTCATGTACATCGAGCACGGGATGTGAAGGCAGAGGCGACCGGGACACTTTCCAATGGCTCTCTTCCTGTATATTTTGGACGATATATGTTAATATGGCTCGCGACTGCTGCTTCACCTTTTCCGGATTTTCAAACAGGCCATTATGGTCGTTCTTTGGTCTCAAATTTTTAGCATCCCTATTGCAACACAGAACGCCGACGTTGTCCACTTTGCCGTTACCATGGATGAGTCCATATGCTTTCTGCTCAGCCAGATCTTACTGAAGTGAATCTTCATTGACACACGGCTGCGCAATAACGGCCAGAGCAGCAGATTTGGACGTACTTCCTCTTTTGAACGCCCCTGGTGTTGTCACACAGATCCCACCACAGTAAACATCACAAATACAACATGTCGCTTGAGATAGCTGGCTGTGGAGAAACCATCACAACGTGGATGATCACAATAACCTCTCTTTCTTCATGGACGTATGGGTTTCATCAGCTCGACACCGGTTCATGCGACACATCGCTCTTCACCGCACAGGACGACAGCTGGAGTGTCTGATCACCTTACAGCTTTGAGCTACCCTTTGACTTAGCACCACCAACGACATTGCCGACAAAGGAGCCATTGATCTCGGAAAACTCCTGGATCTTGGTTTGCTTCACCTCGATGTTGTTCCTGATTCCCTTACTGCAAATCCTGTCAGTGAAAACCGTCCAGATTTCGGTGCGAAAAGAAGGGAACACTCACAACATAGCCTTAAACTCATTCGTGCTTCCATGGGCACCCAAAGCCTTGTGGTCCTTGTACCTTTCAAAGAGCATAACCTTATTTGGTTCCTTCGGCCTCGTCATGGTGCAGTACGTTAGCACACCAGACTCATTCTCCTTAACCCACTCCGTATATTTTCTAAACATCACAAATCTCAGTCAGTACACACAACGAAGATCCGCATGAAACTCAAACTCAAACACACTCAAACCCAAAAACTCAAAAAACCAAAGCAAGTCCACAAACATAAGCACATAAATAACATACCTCAACACCTCAACAACCGCCTCCCGTCCACCCTCCTTACACGTAAACACAGCAACCATAACCACCGTCCCCTCCCCCGCCACCGTCCCCTCATTTCTACTCACAAACCCAGCAACAGGATACCAAACAACCAACTCACCCCCCCTACTCACCAACCCCTCCTCCTTCACCTTCTTCTCATAATCCTTGAACCATTTCTCAGACTGCTGTGTCGACAGCGCGTCTTTAGAGCTGTAGATCTCCATGCCGCCGATCAACGTGTCTTTTTCGTCCTGGGGGACGATTTGAAACGGTGCTTTGGGGCGAAGGGAGGGCAGGAAGTAGCTCCATGTTGTGCATTGGGATTTTGGGGTCTGGTAGTAGGATTGCGAGGCGGATGTTAGGGAGGAGAGGAGGGTTGTGCGGGATGATGGGGAGGTGGGGTGGATTGTGCAGAGGAGGGCTATGTTGTGAGGGTCCATTATGTTGATTTTTAGGAGAGATATTGTGTGTTGTAAGATTGGAATGAGGTTTGGGATAAGAGGTACGGTTGTTTCAATACAGGTAGTGATGTAGTGGTACTCCGAATGGGAGTAAGTCGTGCCTCGGCTTGAAGGGTATGGGTGGTGACCAATCAGATAGCGTTGTTTGCGGAGTAGTTCTTCAATGCTCTCGACTGTGTGGACAGAGACTGTACAGTGACGCGGGTGTCAAGAGTACCTTTACAGTATCATTCATGTCGGACTTACTAGGTTGCTGTGAAGTCTTTCGAGGACGATGCGATTGCAGTCGTGGAATACAGATACCTAGGTACTACTTCTCGCAGCAGCATTCAGGCTATGCCACACCTCCTGCACAACTTTAAACCCAACCTCCCGTATCACCGCAATCTCAGCCTGTCTCCTCCTCGGGTTAAGATCGTGCACAGCAGCATTCGAATCCCTATCAATCGCACCCGTCATCCCATCCGGTCCAAACACAAAAACTTCATCCGTCTGCCACGGCTCTTCTCCATTCACAAAATCAATCCATTTCGTGCGCAACATCCTGCCAACCCGTCTCGTTTCATCATTCACTTCCTCATCATACCCGCCGAATGTGCCGAGTAAATCCACGGCGTGTCCGGCCATGGCTTTGTCCTTCGGCATGAACGGATTCGGCTCATCGTAGTAGTACTGGTATGCCTTTCCACCCGCTGCATTGACGTTCTTCGCGATCTGGTGTGGCCAAGCGCAGAAGCGGGCATCTGCTAGAAAGTGCATCGCTGCTGTTCGTGCAGTTTCGTGATCTTCCTGGAGGCCGTCGATGCCATATACTTTTGCTAGTTTTTGTCCGGCTTCGATGCCATTGACTTTGGTCTCGAAACAGGAGAGGATCTTTGTTGCAGTCATGCGTCTGAACATGCCTGTCCAGAGCATCTCTTCGTCGTGCGTGTCTCCGATGATGAGGCCTTTCAGATTGCCGAATACGCGCTTATCGTCTGTCCAGTCTTTGAAGTATGGTTCGTCCCATAGCCACATGCGAGTGATTGTTAACTCCTCGAGCGTTGATAGGAGATCTTGCGCGTCTGCGCCGGGAACGGATGCTTCGGGTCCGAATTGTCCGGATTGGTTGCCTTTGTCGAAGGAGACGAGTTGGAGGTTGCCTTCGATTAGGCCGACGAGGCCGAAGCCGGCACGGTCTGGTTGGGGTGGTGAGGTGTACAGGCATCCGGACTGGAGGATTGCTCGAGCGATGTCTGGGCCTGAACCGGAGGCGAGGAGGGCGTGGGTATAGATTGCTCCAGCAGACTCGCCGAATACGGTGATGTTTGTCTGCAGAAACGTCAGTTTGATTTTTCAGAGGGAAAGGCGTTGCTTACTGGATCACCCCCAAACTTGTCAATATTCTTCTTGACCCACTTGAGGGCTGCTTTCTGGTCTTGAATTGCTAGGTTGACTTCGCCTTCACCGTTGCCGAATGAGAAGATGTTGAGTCTGTAGTGGATGGTTACGAGAATAATTGGCTTGCCGAGTTCGATCGATTGGGCTACTAGAGGACCAGCATCACCTAGACGTTGTTCTGCGTTGCCGTAAGCATGGACCATTGATCCTCCGTAGATCCACATGAGGACTGGCAAGTTCGCGGCATCTGTGGATGTTGGACAGGTCACATTGAGGTTGGTGCATTTGAGCTCGTCTTCGGCTGGCGTGGGGTCTTTTGGAATGTTCTTAGGTATCTGCATGAAGTCGCGGGTATCGAAGGGGATCTGAGGGCATCGTGGACCGAACTTCGTATACTCGGTAGTGTCGCCAGGGAATTGAACGGGTTCCGGTTTGGCGAATCGTTGTGAGATTGTTGCGAAGGGTATACCTCGAAAATGGACAATTTCACCAGCATAGCGTGAGTCTATCACTCCCTTCAACTTTGATCGCAGGTCTGTTGCTGCATTGTTATTGAGACTCAGCTGTTGCACGTTCGAGGTGACATCCGTTGTTGGTGCCGCTGCCATGGTTGATGTGTATAGATGTGCTGAGTATGGCGTGGCAGAAGCCGTAAATGATGCTTCACAGTCGAATGATCAGGAATCTCTAGAATCTCCAGAATCGATGCCGTCCTGAGACTACCCTTCTCTGTTTGCCGTAGACACATGACAAGCACATGGTGTTGTGGCCGGATAGAAGGTATGCGGGGAAGACTTTGTCAATTCGTCCGCGATCAATTCGAGGCTACACAGTGTTGACTAGTATCAATTTGTTCACGCCTTGCCATCCTTCAATGATCTATTGTTCATGAGTTCCTACACATTCGGAAATATGGCATCAAGTAAGAGCATATGTGGTAGTACTGTTTGATCAGCAAATAGATGCAAGTATTGCCTACTTAGGAGGAAGCTAATGTATAAAAAGGACATATAGAAATGCCCAGTCTTCAGTTTAGGCGAACGACTGACATGTCTTTGACTTACAGCTGTTAAACCTGTGTAGAGTTGCTGTTTAGCCTATTTCTCTAGCGAACCGAGGAATGCGTATTGATGTTCGAGGGGCTAGGAGTATAATTCTGGGTACAAGGGGGCTCGGCATGCCAGGCTATGGTGTAATTGATCTCACGTCAACCGCGGCCAGTATTGGATAGTGTGGAACAACCCATGAAGCACTGTGATTGCGAAGCATGTAGTCTTGTCTAACACTCACCTTCATCAACGATCGCTAAAAGTCTACATGGTTGACACTCAGTCCCAGGCTGCACGATCACCGTAGCAAACTCTCCCTTCCTTTGGGAGAATTCCCTCTGAGAAAAACCGCCTGATAACCTCAAACGTGCATTGACTTGGATTGACAGGCCCGGCACAATGACCTGGAGTATCCTGCGTGAGCACTACACTTCCTTCATGCATTTTGCTGTTGGCTATTGCATTTCTCAACGGTGTGACCGGATCAGCTGTGTTGCCAATGAACAGGATTGGCGATGCTCGCATGTCATAATCTGCTAGTTTCGATTCGAAGGGGCCTGTGAAGCGGTTATGTTCGGCGGGACGGAGGGAGGCTGGCCAGTGTTGGCATGCAAATGTGATGGCAGCCCAATGAGGGCCAGCGATCAAGGATTGGTTCTTGAGGGTTGAGAGTCTGGTGTGCCAGTCAGATTTCGTTAGGAAGAGGGGGTGACCGTCACCACAGAGGATTGAGATAGCGCCTTCTACGACTCCAGGGAAGTCGGGTAGGTAGGGAAGGGTGTCGTTATTGAGCTTCAAAGTGGTCTCTGGTTCGTTATCTGTCTTTTTCGGTGGTTTAGGCTCGGGAATTGGATCTTGTGGTATATCCAGGTGGCGGAGGTATTTGATCATGGAGGTTCCGTTGTTATTGAGGAGATCGTGAGCAACTCTTGCTACATTGGGCCAGAAATACAAAGGGGCATAGGAGGCGCCATGGATGAGATTAGTCATGTCAGCATATGTAACTATGTCGGCTCCTCCGTCATGAACGACCGAAAGAGGGTTCTCCTGGAGGTGTTGCAGCAATTTGGTCATCTTAGCTTCGAGATCCAATATATTCTTAGTATTGGAATCGAAGAGAGCACATTTGTGTCCAGCGTGAAAGCAGGCGTAGTAGAACCAATGCAAGTTTTTGTTGTTGTCAAACAGATTAGAAAGCCAGCCCGTTGCGGTATAGTCGGATGGATCAACGTTACCGTCCAGAATCATACGACCAATGCGATTTGGGAACATAGATGCGAAGGTATTCCCAAGATATGTGCCATACGAGAAGCCCCAATAATTCAGCAGAGCCGGCTTCTTCGGCTTCGAGAAGATCTGCTGGTTGTTCAGTTCTGCAGAATCTGCGCTGCTCGTCATCACTCCTTCCTCATCAAGTGCATCGATAATAGCGACAACATCGTGGGCCGTTAAGGCGGTGGTGACGAATTGTCGCATATCAGTGCCATCCTCGAACTTACCAATCCGCGATTGAGCACACAGGTTGCCAAAGCTCTCATATGACGCCCACTGAACATTCAAAGCATTATCCGACGAGTCAAGCTGTCCCATGGCCCAATTCCGATACTGCCAGGTTTGCTCCTCCCATTCACTACCAAAACACGATACCGATGGAGTCGTATGATGTACCCCTCTAGGATCCCAGGAGATGATCTCGAAATGCCTGTCTTCGCTATCAATGATTGCATCTCGCATGCCATAACCGTCCCAAATGACCTCGTCCACACCCGAACCGCCTGGACCGCCAGGATTGACGAGAATTGAGCCACCAAACGTCGGATCATCACGTGGCACAGTTGCCGGTACTCTTGTTAGTGCCAGGGCAACAGTATGGGGATTTGACAAGTTCGTCCAGTCAAGCGGTACTTGCAACCTAGCACATTGATACGAATCGTAGCAGTCGTGCCAGCACAGCTCGCTTGATGGAACGACTTCCGACCAGTTGAAGCCTGTGATCTCGTTTGTCCTAAGACGTTGGGGCTGAAAGAACATTCGATTGGAGTAAACTGCGGTGATGGTGGTCAGGAAATGCAAAAGCACTCCTAGTAAACGACTTGGGTTCATGATTAGGTGAAAGATGTTGGAGCGCCCAGAAGAAGATATAAAGCACAAAACGGGTTTCACTGAGACTAAGGATGTAATTGCATTTGCTGCTCAGACTGTAGATGGACTTATCTGATTATTGTTCGATGCTTGAGACACCACATCAACATTTCAAAGGTAAACTGTTGTATTAGCGGCTGCATGTAGAAGGATTGAAGGAGTTGGTTCTAGCAGGTGATATATCTATCGACCTCGGGTGCTCGTACAGTATATGGAGCACATCATTCCTATTGTATAATCATTTCCTGACCGTTACTTTGAATCATGTGGTTATGTCTCCACCTTCACGTGCGAGGGGGATTTGAGGCACCGGTGTTGTTGCCTCAGGCGTGTAAGCGCGTCATCACGCGTTGACCACTTTACACGCTTCCAACACTTTCTTCCGTCGCTCTTTCCTCGACAATTAATGTCTTCCTCACCACAGGCGTACGTAGCTTCCTCGCCCATCGTAGCTGGTCGCAGGAAAAGGTCGCACTTCACCTTCAAGCATCTCAACCTCCTTAGTCAGGCTTCGACGAATTGCCCGCTACGATGCATAGCACTTATCGACTACGATGCCTTCTACGCGCAGTGTGAAATGGTCAGGCTAGGTGTGGCAGAGGACCAGCCCTTGGCAGTACAGCAATGGCAAGGATTGATCGCAATCAACTATCCGGCGCGAGAGTTTGGTCTCACTCGGTTTGTGACTATCGCGGAAGCAAAACAGAAGTGTCCCCAGATCATATGTCAGCATGTTGCAACCTGGAGGGAAGGCGATGACAAGTGGGCATACCGAGATGATTCTTTCGAGCACATACACACAGACAAGGTCTCTCTCGATTCGTACAGGCTGGAAAGTCGGAAGAGTTTGGCCTTGGTGAAAGAAATTCTGCCTGCGCCACCAGCTCAGAGAGTTGAAAAGGCTAGTATTGATGAAGTCTTTCTAGATCTGTCTGTGCAAATACATGGCATCCTCCTTGAACGGTATCCAGAATTGAGAAATGCACCATATGATGATCTTACTGAGTACTTGCCGTTACCTCCGACCACTGCACTTGACTGGGAAGCTGATGGTCTGGTCGACTTGGACGATGATCAGACAGAAGACGAGGATCCTGACTGGGACGACGTGGTAATGAACATTGGCTCGGAGATCGTGCGAGGTGTTCGCAAGACCATCAAAGAAAGACTTAAGTACACATGCTCAGCAGGCATAGCGAGAAACAAGATGATGGCTAAGCTAGGTGCAGGATACAAGAAACCGAACCAGCAGACTATTGTCAGAAATCGGGCAGTTCAACATTTTCTTTCGGGCTTCAAATTTACCAAAATTCGCAATCTTGGTGGCAAACTGGGCGAACAAGTCGCTGAGGCATTTGGTACAGAAGAAGTGAAAGAGCTATTGAAGGTGCCATTGGAGACGCTAAAGTCCAAGTTTGGAGCTGATACCGGTACCTGGATCCATGGCATTGTTCGAGGCGAAGATACCAGCGAGGTCAACTCACGTACGCAAATCAAATCGATGTTATCTGCTAAGTCATTTCGACCAACCATCAATAGCTTTGAGCAAGCAGTCAAGTGGCTGCGCATCTTCACCAGCGATATATATTCGCGTCTTGTAGAAGAAGGTGTTACTGAAAACAAACGCCGACCGAAGACAATGAACCTGCATCACCGACAAGGTGGGCAGATGAGATCCAAGCAACTGCCTATTCCACAGGGCAGGAAGATCGATATCGATATGCTCTTCGATTTGGCGAAACATCTATTGCAGATGGTCATTGCGGATGGCAAAGCGTGGCCATGTGCTAACCTTTCACTAAGCGTCGGTGGCTTTGAGGATGGCGTTACTGGTAACAAAGGCATAGGCAGCTTCCTTGTGCGAGGGGAAGAAGCCAGAGCGCTAGAGCAATCTCCTCGAAGCACTATTATCGGCAGCGTGCAGGAAGATGACAGGCCTACAAAGCGGCGAAAGCTGGATGACGATTCGAGAATAGGTCGCTTCTTCAAGTCTGAGAGCACGGGTGACCTGGATCCGGACGAAGAAGAGCTCCTGAAAGTCGATGATAAGCCTGAAGGCGAAGCCGTTGTTGCGGATGTTACTGCACCAGACCCCTTATTTGGTCAGCCAGATATCTCTACCTACTGCTGCAAGGACTGCCAGAAAGATATACCAGAGATGCAGAGAGACGAACACCAGGACTGGCACTTTGCAAAAAACCTGCAAGCAGGAGATAGATCTTCAATAAGTGGTCCGACCAACAGCAGACCTCCAGACTCAAGTATGGTAAAGCTGAAGCGAGGAGGCGGCTTCAAGTCAAGAGGGCGAGGTGGCAAACCTGAGAAAGGCCAAAGCCGTCTGGCTTTCGGCTGACCAAGTTCCGTACCAGCTTAGGCAGTTTGGTCGGCGTACTCTTTATTGAAAGCCCTCCCAATGACCATTCTCCTGACTTCACTTGTGCCCGCTCCTATTTCGTAGAGCTTAGCATCTCTCATAAGCCGGCCAGCAGGGACTTCATTGACATAACCAGTGCCACCCATGAGCTGGATAGCGTCCATGCCGCATTCTGTGGCTCTTTCTGCAGCGTACAAGATGGCTCCTGCACAATCTTGTGTTTTGACGAAGCCTTCTTCATCAACCTTTCTTGCGGTCTCGTATGTGTATGCGCGTGCAGTCTGTAGCTTGGTGTACATATCTGCCATCTTGCCCTGAATGAGCTGGTTATGGGCGATTGGTTGACCGAATTGCTTTCGCTGATGCACATACGGCAGCGTCAAATCCAAGCAAGCTTGCATAATGCCCAGTGGTCCGGCACTAAGCACAAGTCTTTCGAGGTCTAAACCTTCCATAAGTACTCTTACACCCCTGTTGACCTCTCCAAGTACATTCTCGTCAGGCACGAAGACATCCTCGAAGACTAGCTCACCAGTATTCGAGCCTCTCATGCCCAGCTTGTCAAGCTTTTTGGCGACCGAGAAGCCTTTAGTGTCAGTCTCCAGAATGAATGCTGTCATGCCCTTGCTCTTTGCTTCAGGATCCGTTTTCGCGTAAAGAACGATATAATGCGCGTCTGGCCCGTTTGTAATCCACATCTTTGTTCCATTAATCAAATACCCACCATCTACCTTCTTCGCAGTGCTTTTCATGCTAACCACGTCACTTCCGGCTGAATGCTCGCTCATCGCTAATGCACCGATCTTCTCCCCACTTACCAGCCCTGGCAAGTATCGTTTCTTCTGGTCTTCATTCCCATTCAGACAAATCTGATTTATACACAGCTGACTGTGCGCGGCATAACTCAGCCCAATACTTCCACTCGCCCTTGATATCTCTTCCAGTATTACACAATGTGCCTGATAACCCATACCTAGCCCACCATGTTCTTCCGCAGCGGTCACACCAAGCAGTCCTGCTTCGCCAAATTTCTGCCACATTTCATTTGGGAACTCGTTGCTCGAATCGGTCCGTGCAGCAACCTCTTCGGGGATTTCGCGGCGTGTAAATTCTTGAACACGTTCGCGGAGCTCGTAAAGATCAGCAGTGGTTGGTGGAGTGAAGCCAGGTGGGTGTTTGGAGGATGTTGAAGCAAGCCGTATTGATATCGTGGACAGGGTAGGTGCATTAAGGTTGGATCTGCGGAGGGAGGTGCGGACGAAGGACTGGAGATGTCCTCGGAGTGGTGTAGCCATTATTGAGAACAATTCTGACTTCATTTGAGCACTGAAAGAGAGTGTTTGATCTCGACTTCCAGGATTACTTTGGTCTTCTGCTATAAAAGTCAAGGTCAAGAAGAAGCAAGTACAACTTGTAGAGCCACTTGGCGCAAGTGTTCCGCAGTTGTTACTACCCCAAGATTCCCGAACGCCTCGGCACGCTTATTACCGGTTAGACACCGTACTAGCAGATGCGATGTTACATGCAGTGTACCTTGCAGTTGCGCCTTGTCAAGCAATTAAATCTTAGTTGAGCCCGCTGCTGGTCTCGAGGTAGTGAAAGCTGAAAAGGTGCTCTGTCTTTGTTATGGCGTCCCTCAGAAGTGCACCATCCACCACCATGTTACGCAGCCTACGGACGGCATTGAGGCAGCATCCTCCTGCCCTGCCACCAAGCCACAGCTCACGACAACACGTACGATGTATAGCAAACTTCACAGATCCCCGACATGCGAAACAGATATCTCTGTTGCCTACTGTTGTCGATAAATCAAGTCAGGAGTACACAGACAATGTTACCTCACTTGAGGCTGTCATGCAAAAATATCACGACCTACACCAAAAGATCTCACAAGGAGGGTCGGAAAAAGCACGACAGAAGCATATCGAGAGGGGAAAGATGCTTGCCCGCGATCGTATTACAGCCCTTCTCGATCCTGGCGCACCCTTTCTTGAGCTCTCACCACTCGCGGCGCATGAAGTGTATGGTGAGGACATTCCTGCTGCCGGTGTGGTTACTGGCGTTGGCACGGTCGAGGGTGTCACTTGCATGATCCTCGCAAACGATGCCACGGTCAAGGGAGGTACATACTACCCATTGACAATTAAGAAACACGTCAGAGCTCAAGAAATTGCACACCAGAACAGGTTACCATGCATATACTTGGTCGACTCAGGCGGCGCGAATCTACCTAACCAGGCGGATGTGTTCCCGGACCGCGACCACTTCGGAAGGATTTTCTACAACCAGGCGAGAATGAGCTCAGTCGGCATACCACAGATTTCAGTTGTCATGGGACCGTGTACGGCTGGTGGTGCATATGTGCCTGCGATGAGTGATGAGAACATCATCGTGCAAAACCAGGGCACGATCTTCCTCGCAGGACCTCCGCTAGTGAAAGCTGCCACCGGTGAGGTGGTTTCAGCCGAAGACCTCGGTGGTGGCCAATTGCACAGTTCAGTCTCGGGTGTCACAGATTATCTGGCTGTCAACGACGAGCATGCGATTGTATTAGCTAGACGTTCTATTGCCAATCTCAACTACCCAAAGGAGCAACCAGCGCCCTATGAGGTCAAGGAACCTCTACATGATCCAAGTGAGCTGGCCGGCATTGTCGGCACTAACCTTAAGAAGCAAATTCCAATGCATGAAGTCATTGCCAGAATCGTCGATGGCAGCGAGTTCTCCGAATTCAAAAAGGATTATGGCACTACATTAATCACTGGCTTTGCAAAGATTCATGGGTACCCAGTTGGCATAATCGGAAACAACGGTATTTTGTTCTCCGAGTCATCACTGAAAGGAGCTCACTTCATCGAGTTGTGCTGCCAAAGAAACATTCCTCTTGTCTTCCTTCAGAATATTACCGGATTTATGGTTGGGTCGGAAGCTGAAAAGGGAGGGATTGCCAAAAACGGAGCGAAATTGGTCACTGCAGTTGCATGCGCAGATGTACCCAAGTTCACCGTTGTTGTTGGGTCGAGTGCTGGGGCTGGAAACTACGGTATGTGTGGTCGGGCATACTCGCCTCGATTCCTGTGGATGTGGCCGAACGCCAAGATTGGGGTCATGGGCGCCGATCAGCTCACCGCAGTGATGGAGACTGTAGGCAAATCCGTCGACCCTGCGCTGCGCGACCGCATTGAGCGTGAAAGTGATGCTACATTTGCATCTGCCCGCCTGTGGGACGATGGGGTTATTCATCCCGCGCAGACGAGACATATGCTAGGCATGGGTCTCAAAGCTGCACTGGGAGGTAGCACTGAAAAGCAAAATACCAAATTTGGCGTTTTCAGAATGTGAAGCCCCATCTTGCAGGAGTTGTGTCAAAATTTCAGCGCGAACACCGCCAATTCTGGCAGATCGAGATACCACCTATTCCACGCCTTGAAACAAAACAAGGTGCCTCATTCGCCAATATCGAAGAACAATGCCCGGTGTACCATTAGCGTGAGCTGGCCAGTCTATATCCCCTGTTGGTACAAATCAATGAAAGTCTCGTGAAACATGCCCGTCACTTTTGTCGACACGGCCTTCCAGTGTCGCCGTTCACAGAATCACGCATCTGTCGCGATTACGACGCTTGCGTTTGTCATTCCGGTTAGGCCTCGAGGCCTTCTGCTGGGCACGCTGCTGCTCGTACATCTGCGACCTCGCGCTGTCTTTCTGAAGAATTTGTCGACACAGATTTAGGAACACCTCGTCGACATTGGTGCGGCGGCGAGCAGAAGTCTCGAAATAGGGTTTCTGACCCCAGGATTGTGCTAGTTGGAAGGCCCTGGCTCGAGGAACTGCTCGGTCTTCCTCCATGTCCGATTTGTTACCGACCACAACCAGTGGAATGTCGTCGTCCTCCTTGATGCGGCTAATCTGTTCTCGTAACTCGGCCAGCTCGTAAAATGAATTCATGTTGGTGATAGAAAAGACCAGGAGGAAGCCTTGGCCTTGTTTCATATAGAGCTCTCGCATGGCGGTGAACTGTTCTGTTCCTGCTGTGTCGAGACTAGTAGAATTAGCTTACAGCTCAGGTCATGAGAGAAAGCATGCTGTAGTACAGTACTTACATCTCAAGCACCACCTGTCTTCCTGTTCACGAAGCAATGATCAGCGAGGAGTTCATGAATCGAGGAATTGTACCATACCATCCACGTTGATCACCTTTCGATACGAGTCTTCAATGGTTGGGTCATAGCTCTCAATCCACACATTCTGTACAAATTGGGCGGTGAGACAGGACTTGCCAACACCACCAGCACCCAGTACAACAATGTTGTGTTCGCGTCGGTTGCTGGTCATTGTCAACGGCCGCCTCCAAGCTCAGCTAGTGGTAAATTTACCTTGACTGATAATTGTTATAACTCATGACGATTTCTCGTCGGTGGACGCACGCAACCACTATCGAGGTGGTGCCATTCAATGCTGACTTGCCCTTCTCAACTCCTTGGTTGGAGTAATCCTCTGAGACCGCAAGAACCAACTTTTCGAGGTGGTGATGGTGCCTTCCCGTTTTCGAGAGTGCGCGTCACAAAATATAAATTGGTCAACTCACTTTCTGAAGCTTAGATTGAGTTTTGTGGGCAGCAGTCGAATTAGTGATCTGGTTGTCGACTGTGTGTGGTTGCGGTACGGGCCACTAGCCAGATGAAGCGTTGCGCTCAAGAATCTGACAATATCTGATCTACAGTACAACAGCACGATACCACTGGCTGAGACCAGATCCAGTCAAGGCGACGAGTCTTGTCTGTGTGTCTGTCTATATATCCAGGGCATGTATGGTACCCTATCAATTGCAGCCGTCGTCCCTGCCATCTAGTCCAGGATGATCAACTCATGATGTTGGGTAGTGCAGCTGTCATCAAACTCTTTCGCCAGACAAGCTCTGCTTTAGGGACCCTGGTCAACGGTCTACTGTGCAGTTGGTTGACACACGTCCAATTGCTTTCTTCTGCGGACTTTCTCCGACCTCCACCGAGCGCTGGCTGGTCGGTTCTATCTCACGGCGGCAGATGCTGGTCTCCCCGGCTGGCTCCAAGTAGGCATCCACCCGACCACCTTCCCGGCTCAGTGTTAGACTCGCAATTATTTACTGTGGAAAAACACTCCATTGGCGACCCTCAATGCTGGAACGCCATTAAGTCAATTGTTCTTTTTTCGAGGCTCCATTGCCTGATGGGTTTGGACGTCAATGTACTATCGCAGCAACCGATGCAACCTGACTTGCATTCTCGGTCACGCGGAGTTGCATCGGAAATGATGGTGTGGGAGGGATATGATGTCAACTGCTTCAATTCATGGCATGTTTCTCAAGAGCAGCTAATGTGCCTCTTTATCTTAGTCCAGCCAATGCCTCTTTGCATCATGTACAGCATGCATGTACTGTATTTTGGATGTCGATGCGCACCAGTTCCTGCACAGCAAATAGGTACTGCAGATAATTGGCCCACCATGGCTGATTAGTGTTCCCATCCTCCATCCAGGCTCCTCTCTACTCGCAGATATCACTGCCGGCACTCTTCCACTGGACGATGCATGCTCTAGGGTAAAGGACTTTGTGCTTCCAAAACCCCTGGTCCTGGTGACGACAGCGGCGAGGATCCTGAACAACAAACAATCACGAAAGCCCTGCAGGTACAGACGACATGCATTCCTATCTGTGTTCCGCGTGGCTGTCGGGGATCTCACTCTGGGAGTTAAATCGAGCACCAGGCATCCTTTTATTGATCACCACTGACGTCGGTCATCCCCTAATGGTCAACACCAAATCTTTCGAGAACCAAACGATCGGAAATCGATCTTTTTAGCTTTGTTGGAGATTAACCACACGGCCTCGATTCAGGCATTGTAACCGACGAATATTGAATGCTATTGTGTTTCGATGCGTGTCCCGTGTCCTTGGTTGACGGATATGCATCTCTTAGGCAAATCAGGTCCACCATGAGCCATGGCTGCTTCACTTCTGCAATGGTAGCCTTCAATTCCATTAACCATCTGAGCCTGAACTCTTCCACAGGGATAACCAGGTATCCGGATTATGTCTGGAAAGCACCGAAACGAGACCCGGGACAACACGATATGAGACATCATTCAACCAGCTTGTGCTGACTTTTAACGGAACACTCTCTGACAGATTGAGATTTCTTGAGCGACAACTGCATATTCGTTACCATTAGATGTATGGTTTTCCACAACAAACTCTGTATCAGGTACATTACAACTAAACCTGATCAACCCTTTCCTACTATTGGTATAAACCACGGCCACGTGTGTTTGAAACACGCGTTAGATGAAGCACAAAACAATGGACTGTTCTATCGGCACAAACAAACACTCTTGTTGATTCTACAAGTATACACAATAGCCGTAACACCAAACGTGCCACATGCACACCGTTGAAGAGCCTGCATCAGAAGCGCAAAGCCACCTGTCCCATTACTCAAAAGGATCAGCCACATATCTCATAGGGCTTGATCTCGTATTAACCAGATTAGAAAGCCGACACATGTTCATGCAGGCAACAAGCTGTTTCCAGAAAGTTGGTGAAACTCTTAGGCCGGAGATTTTGAAAAGGAATTGCCCTTGAGTTGCAGAAGTTTACGCTTCCCCTTTTCAGCTCCATTGACATCATTACCGTAGTAGGGTCAACGAAACATTTACTGCAACGAGAACTGACATCGCCGACTTTAGTTGATTCGACATTCCGTAGTCAAGATCGAAGTTCAGTAAGTTCTACGTTCTCGTTGATTACGAAGCCATGCATGTCGATCAACCATGACGGGAACCAAAGTCAGAACCAATTCAACAACCTCTATGTCCAAACCATTGGGATGCATTGAATGATATGAGAGTGTGTGAGACACGTCGCAATCGCAAGCAGAAACGCAGCTATTAGCATAGATGCTCACACTCGACTAGCATCTTGTTAGACACCGTTCAACAATTCTTGACACAAAGCTACTTTCATCTTGGGATCCAAAGGATTTATGAAACCTTGCCAGCCTCGCAGTGCACAGAGATATATAACATACCACAGTCAAGAGTGGATCGAAGATCACCAGAAGAACAGACACGTTCAATTCTGATCTGTACCTACTTCACTTCGTTAGTGGTCCAACCTCAGATTTCATCAGTCCTACGCTCATCTCTAAGACTGTGACCAGGCGTTGAATGAGCCTCTTTGCGGTGATGACGAGATCGAGCACATTTTCAATGGTGAGGCGAAACCCCTTCTTCTAACATTACCTAGACAGGATGATAATCAGGTTCATGCCATATGTGGCCGACGTTTACGACAAAACAATCTCGAATCACTCGACCATGACAGGATACGTACTTATCTCTTCCTCTCCACCAAGTCGTCACTCGAGAGCACGAGCCATTGACACTGAATGTGCAATCCATCTAGTAGTAGGTGTCATATCACCCCTCCAAAAACGATAACGTGAGCTATCCCGGCTTCTTCTCCCCGTTCGAGATTAAAAGTTATAGTGAAACAAATACGACTATCTGGAGCTAACTTTGACCATAACGATCAAAGTTCAAAAAAGCTGTATATGTATACCTTCAAACCACAGTCTGAAAGCTCGTGCTCCTTTCGTGCCAATCTTTCCCTGCACGCTGACTAGAGGTTACATCACTCAAGCCATGGAGCAAATACAGCTCAACCGACATCGTACTCCTTAAGAGAAGGACTACTCCATGGAAGAATACTCCTAGAGGACATTAACAGCAAGTCCTTCCACCAACGACTCCACAGGATGATATGTATCTACAGTATATACATCTCCTCTCTCATATCGCCGTTGCAGATGGGCCCGTTAATTCAGTCCTTGCAGACACGTCGAGTGTTTATCCAAACATATACCAGAACGCGACTCCGCCGGTGTGTCTCATACCCTAGCCGAAGAGAAGATGTCTCAGTAAGGAAAGGGGTGGTTGATATTGTCTAAAGGCAGGCCTGAATGCAGACATACAGTAACATGCTTTCTCCCAATCTATCTAGTACTGGGAACACTGGGCATGGAATACGAGTTATGCTCGTAGATCTACCCCATAGATACGTAGAAACTTAGATGCGTAAATGAGTACGTACATACTTGAACCATGGAGAAGAAAAGGGTGTTCTGTCTTACAGTACTTCCGCGTTCACATCTATCCATCTACGTATCATACAATCCTATGCCGTCCCAGATCTGTTCTTCTAAAGAAGGGCTATACTAAGTAAGCTAAGCTGAGCTGAGTGGGTATCATCATAAAAAATCATTACACATGACAAGAACATCCATATCAATCATGTCTGTCAAATCAATATCAATATCAACACCCCATACCATGACCAGGCTGATATAACATTCGGATCTAATCTTTTACAGACTTCGAGTCATCCATCCGTTCATTCACGATGACCTGCCTGTCTCACCGTGAATACACCCCAAACTGACTCTGCCAACCAACCAACTCCTTCATCAATGTCTCCATCATATCTCGGCTTCCCATCTTTCCGAAATCTATCTCTTCCGCAAATCTGAGTTTGATGCCATCTCCGTCTTCCGTCTCAAGACCAGCCGTCACAGCTTGGACTAGACTACTAGTTGGTATTCCTGCTATTTGCATGCTGTTTGGTGTACTGTTCCCTCCTTTTCCGCTACCGCTCGATCGGCTGTTGCTTCCATTTGAATTGATGACTGTTTTGTCTTTGTGGTTTTGTGTTTGCATTTGGCTTACAAACTCTAGTATTGCTGCAACACGTTTCTTCATTTCGTTTAGACTGGTTCGTGCCGGATGTGTTCGTGCCTTGGAACTGCGTCCGCTTTCACCGTTGATGCCGTGGGGGGAGTTGACTCCGTTCCGATCGTGGGAGGTATCGCGGTGAGGAGTTTCGGATGCATCGTAGAGGTCACGAGTATATTGGTTTCGACCTATTCTTTTACCACGGGCGCCTATCCGACCTCCTAGTCTTCGGTTGGCTGCACCTTTAACTGGCTGAGGTGTTTCGCCTTTACCTTTGCGGGCTGCTGTTATTGCTTGAATGGCTTTTGCAGGAGAAATAGATGGTGTTGGTGGTGGAGACTCTGCATGCTTGTCAGCAAATTGGAATTGTAGGTTTGTGACATTGGACAACTCACCATCAACTCTTCTTCGTTCAGATCTAGCATTTCGTTTACTGGCTGCCTCGGCTCTTTGTGCAGCAGCTTCTTGCTTTATTTTCTCTCGTATCTCTTTCTCTCGGTTATTCCGGGCTGCAGCACCACGTAGCTTTGTGCCGTTTTTGCCAGTAAGTGTCTTATCGGTGGGATCAGGGGAACCGCTCTTCTTCGAGGAAGAGTCTGAGATGCTCGAGCCAGTCCGTTGACGCTTGTTAGCGGGTCTACGACTACTGGATGTTAGCAAATTGATCTCCGAGAGAAGCTGCTGGATGCATACTCTTCACTCTCATCCCTGGTTCGCTTTCCTAGCGTATCCTGGACTTTACTCTCCTCAATAGCTCTTCTTAGCATTTCATCCTCATCATATGCGCCTCGACTGTTCATTGTAGCCCGTCTCTTCGTGTTTTGCAAGGCCTTATTCTTTAGGTCTTTCATTCTAGCTTGATCAGCAGCAGAGAGAGGAGTTGAACGAGTAGACCCTTCGAGGACCGGCAGATAACGTGAGGACTTGGTCCTATACGCATAATAGTCAGTACCTTAAGTTGTGTATAGCCACTTCGGTCGAGGTCGACAGTAAACCACAGTGAGACGACGAGCGATGGGTAGCATTTCAATGAAAACAACTTACATATTTGCGCCTTTAATTATCTTGTGAAAGTCAGGTCTGCATTTCTCACAGTAGTATTCATCTGGAATGATGGCTTCATCGTTAAGACCCATGCAGCCACCGTGCTGCCACACATGACAATTGTCGCATTGGACGAAGAAATTGCCAATGTCGTCGGACGGTGCTATTAAAAAAACTTTCGTCAGTTGTTTGGTCCTTTGTTGAATTGTTGAGCACTGTTTACCTGTATTATTATACTGTTCTCGTATGCTGGCACTGGGACCAGGATACTCAGCTTGACCACAAATACACCTTGTCACATCATCTTCAATGACTTCGTTATCCTCCTCTTCGACCGATTGCTGTTTGACCAGAGCCTCTTTTTCTGCTTCAGCACCTCGACGACTTCGCCTAGGTGCTGCCTGGTCCGTTCGCGACATGCCGTCAACGTCGTCAACGGATTCTGATCTTTGAACTGAAGCTCTTCTTGGTGAAGCCGAACTAACATTCGCAGGACCACGAGTATTTCGTATGTCTTTAAGAGTTGTGGTGGACGATGTAGAGGAGTCAGCTTGGGAGGGCGCAGGATGTTGTGCTGATCGTGCTCGGGACGATCTACGTGGGGACATCGCTCGTACGAGCGAGGTAGAACGATTTGCGACAAATGGTATTTGAAGTTGGTTTCGAGCGATTCGAAGGAAAGGTTTGCTGCTCAATCAAGTCGGTGTACAGCAATAGATTGCCCCGTACAGTCAAATGGCACTGTTGGAACGGAGAAGCAATCGTGGGTGAGAAATCGAGGATAAACAAATCTCGGAGCGGTTTTCAGCAAGAATGATCGCTGGAGAGCATTAAAAATCACATTTCAGAAGATGTTCAATGTGTGAAGAGAGAGTGCTGGTGTGGTTGCAGAACAAGCGACCACAACGGCGCAACCTCAGAATGAGTGTGAGCCCTGAGGATCGGCATACTCACGATACGCACCATTTCTGCACGAAGCTCCACCCGAGCCAAATTCCGGCGCCAAGCACTGGCAAGTCGGTTCCCCTCACGAGGCTGATGAGCTGGTGCAGAATTAAGCTGTTGCTTGTGTGAGCTATTTTATGGTTTGTGAAAGGGTGTAATACTGATATAACGGTGAAGTGTATGTACCAGTTCCCCAAAACATATTGAAAGAGGAGCGAAACAGGAAATTGCGCAGCTGGCTGTGTTGAGTGTGCTGAACGACGCGCTGAATGTTCAAAATCTCTAGAGTGCTTCAGCCAATCAAAGTGATTAAGAAGAAAAAGCGCGGAAGCTAAATTGATGACGTATCTCGACGCGTGATTTTGCTGCAATTCCTGGTTACGACGCGTCGAGGCATCAATGTTCAAGATCAAGATGCCTGAAGCTTTTTCGATTCCTTTCACCGAAGCATCGTTTTGTGGCTTTATGCTATCGACTCCTTCTCAAGATTCTTTGCACTGTCAGCCTCTACAACAGGCTCTCCGGCCCATTCCTTCTTAAGCCGCTCGATCTTGGCCTCCAAAACCTTGTCTGAATTAATGTTCACGGCCTTCATCCATTTCGGGTCGATAGCATCCACGCTGAGATATGGACTAACATCCACCTGCTCGACGAGGTCTCGAACTGTACCCATACCAAGGTATGCCCATCGGTTCTTCTTGGCCGGGCCCAGATAAGTAATTTCAAAGTCTTCGTATCGTGGTTGTTGAATCACATTTATGTAGTGCAAAGAGCTGCCTGGCCACACAGCATTAACTCGACCTGTTTCGTTGTTCTTGTACCTACGGCACAGTATCAGCGCGTGTCCGTCTGGGAAAAGGAGATTTCGATTGGCCTTACCATGACCGGCAGTCTTCCGTCCACACTGTATGTCGGAGCCATTCCTGTGTGTGGTCGTTGAACTCATCAGTGATATCCTGCTTGGGCGAAATGCTACAAATATATTCTGACTGGATCTTTTTGATCATTTGCAACGCGTACTTGGAAACGTATGCCAATGGACCCATGACCGAACCATTTTCAACCTGAACTGCATTAGTAGTGCTTCCTAGGTCAAATGCGAATTACTCACCGGCCATGTAGGTCCAATGAAAGTCAAGAAATTCGGAAATCCGGGGATGGCGAGACCCAGGTAACTTTCAGGACACACTTTCCATTTATCGGCAAGGTCAAGGCCATCCTGTCCAACAATGGGAAATCGAGGTCGATAGCTGACGTCAAAGCCTGTGGCACAGACAATAGTGTCACATTCTCGTTCAATACCGTCTTCTCCTACCACGCCTTTCTCGGTGATTTTGTTGACTGCCGTAAAGTGGACATCGACGTTCTCTTTTTGAATCGCACTGGCAACGGTTAGCTTTGGTTCTTCAGGCATAGCGAAATTGAACCTACAGCATGTAAGGGTCGCCTGGGGTGACTCTTCTGCAGCCAAAGCCCCATTCCGGAGTGTAACCTTTGAGGAGTCGCTCGTCTTTGATGAACTCGGCCATTCGAGCCCTCAGCGCTTTCTGCCCTTCACTTTGTGCAGTAGCATTCTTGTAAAAGCTGCCCCACAAGCCGTTGACCTGGTCTTCAATGCTCTTGGCTTCTTCAACAAGCTTTTGAGGATCCTCGCGGAATGTCTTCTTCTGTTCCTCTGTGTATATGTGATTTTGACCGTAGTTGTTTGCAATTTGTACAAACCAGACGCCTGTAACAACGTTAGCTCTTTGAGGTATATTAGAGTTCATGTGTCCATCACCTGTTCGAACAAAGATGTCCATGTGCTTGACATGAGGTTGCATCGTGGGAACAGTCTGTATGCTTGAAGCACCACTTCCAATGATAGCAACGCGATCTCCTTTCCACTGCTCAGCTTGATAGTTTTCAGGCCACCTCGCAGTGTGAGTAATTCGTCCCTTGAACTTCTCCATGCCTTCAATGTTTGGCCACTTAAAATTGTTCAAGATACCGGTGCCGTGTAGTAGAACATGGCATCTATCATCAAAGAGCCTTGTGCTGCCATCAGACTTGATCTCCTTGATTTTGACTAGCCATTCGCCACTGTCTTGCTGCCAATAGCAGCCAACGATCTCGTGATTGAAATGCATGTACTGCCGTAGTTTCCATACTTCACATACCTTGTCGAGATATGCCCAGATGTCGGGGCTGTAGGAAAAGAAACGTGGCCAGTCAGGGTTCAGTGCGAATGGGAGCGTGTAGGCGTGGCTTGTCATTAGTTAGCAACCATACTCCAAATGGAAGATCTGTTTTGAAGGACGCCAATAAGTAATCGTTGCGTACCTGGGTATGTCACAAGCACATCCTGGATATCTGTTCTCGAGCCATGTACCGCCGATATCCTTGTTCTTTTCATAGATGACATGCTCAACATTCTCTAGCTCTTTCTGCAAGTAGTATGCATTCATGATTCCAGTAACGCCAGCGCCGATACTGAGAACGCGGATCTTGCGAACTGTTGGGGCATGCATGACAATGTCAGGTATTTCATACTTGGGATCCCGGGGCACGCCATTGTTAGCATAGCCGTCGGTCTGGAAGTTCGCGAGCGTCTCGATGTCGGGCGCCATGTTGGATATGTGGTGTGGCTAAGTGAGCTATCAAACCTATCCCGATTGCTTGAAGGGTTAAGAAGGACTGTCAAAAAAAGGGTAGTACACAATAGGGAATTCACAGAGCAGGAGCAAAGAGAAAAGAGCTAAAATCTTTAATTCATCTAGACGTGCAATCGAAGGAACAAGTGAGATCCCTCGGACAGGTAAGAGATCTCCCTCCATGTCTGAGTCAGGTGCTTCGATTCAACCACAGGTATTGCCGATGAACTGTGAGAAGTGGTGTATGAGCTGGTGGCCTAAGTTGGGCCGTATGATGCTCGAAGGACCGAGGCTTTGTCAAGCTTAATCCGGCGAAAGCTGTTCGTGACGGCGTAGCAGGTGAGTCGTACCACAAATAGGACGAGTCGTTTCTGCCCCTCTTTTCCCTGACCCATGATGGAATACCGAATTGTAACGAGACTGTCAGCCGAGCTTGGCGTTTCACACCCCGCATGTCGGTAATACACGCTATTCCGCCCCGCATTTCGAATGATGATACTTAGGTACTCAGTGATTTGCATCCAGGTACATAGTATGCTGTGCCGGCTCGGCAACACCTCAAGACAATGAACAGTCTAGTGAAGTGCTCCTCGAAGGCAAACAGCCAGGACATCGTCCTGATGGGCCTGTCAGAGGCATATTTCGGTAGTCATGAGTATCACCGACTGATGCATCCTCCACTCGCAGATAAGGCGACCATTAGCCTGCAAAACTTAGATACTTCGATGGACGAAGATGATCCAAAGAGTGCATTCTCTTTGTTGCGTACTCCCAGTATGATTCAATAAGTGCCACGAAGCCGTATGTCTCGAGAACTACGACCAATAGCAATTGTGAATTCGTCGTTCTCAGGCATGCTCCAGTTTTGTTGAACAACAGACCAGTAGCTGAGATCTTTGCGAGTGAGATGCATCTCGACTGACTTAGTCTTGCCCGCCTCAATCTCTACCTTTTCGAAGTTGCGAAGCACTTTGACAGGCGTGTCTATCAGTTCGCCACTAACAGAGTCTGTTACATGGTCGGGAAAGCTAACATACAGCTGTACGACTTCTTTCCCACTCCGAGAGCCAATATTTCGAATGTTGATAGTGACCTTCACGTGGCTCTCGAACAGGCTAGGGTTGCCACCTTCGCCGCCTCCTGCGCCACTCGGCTGGCGTTTGCTGTCGTAGCCTTCAGGATATGGATACGTTCCCTGCTTGATCTGATCCGTGCTGGTGATCCAAGGGTATATGTACTTTTTAAGCCTTCGGAAGCCACGAGGAAGCAAAGCTGATTCCGGATCCACAGCCGTGCCCGAATATTCAGGTGGTTGCAGAGCTTCAGGTCGTGGTGCAGGAAGCGCAGACTTGGGTTTCAGCGCCTCCACCTTCAGGTCGGAATACTCGAAGGTAGTGTAAGAAAGCCCGTGACCAAATGGATATCGAGGCTCGATGTGGTTTTTGTCGAAGTGACGATAATCGATGTACAGACCCTCCTTGAAGTTTACTTGTGGCGCAATGTTATTAGGATAGTATAGCACTGGAGCACCATCACCATATTCAGCAACACTACGTCCAATAGTGTAGGCCAATCTTCCACTTGCGTCTACCTTACCAAAAAGCACATCTGCGAGAGCGTTGCCACTCTCCTGACCAGGGAGATTCGCAAGCACAATGCCACGAACATTGGGCAGGTCTGCGAAATCTTCCATGATAACAGGGCCGACCGAATGGATAACCACAACGACCGGACCTCCACACGTGTCAGCAACCTGGCGTATCAGCTTCGTGCCGCCATTCTGTAGCTCGAGGTCATTTCTGTCAGCTCGGACACCATTCCAAGCAAGGTAGCCCTCTCCAGCATCGGAATTGGCGAAGACAATGCAAAGATCCTGGTGTGTGAGATTGTTTAATTCGCTTTTGAAGAGCTTGTTCGACAACAAACTCGAGATCTGGACGCTTTCAGCGCTGAAGTACTCCCGAATGGCTGAAAGTGGGTCAATAAGATAGGGAAACTCAGTAGCTCCACTACCCCAGCCAACAGCTAAAGTCCCCTGGTTGCACCCTCGATCTTCACAGAAGTTAGCACCTTTGCCAGGACCCGCGTCTTCCCCAATGATCATCACTTTGGCCTTGTGGTCAAGGTGGAAGCTTGCAAGGTCATGTTCGAGTGGCAATATCGAATTGTCGTTCTTGAGCAGCACAGTGCCTTCTTGTGCCACTTCACGAGCGACATTCCTGCTTTCAATAGTTGATGCTTCAATAAACTCGTTCACGACACCTTCCTCCTTACTGTCATCTGCTGCATTGTGCAATTTCCCGATTTCGTCGTTTGTCCATGAGGAGAAGTTCGGACCCGACTCTGAAGAGTCCTGACCAACTTGATACCAAGCAGCTACAATTCTGGTTGCCATGTCATCCAGTCGCCCGATAGGTACGGACCCATTCAACATAGCTATTGTGAGCTCTTCGCCAAATAGCGGTTTGCCGTCTTGCCAGTAAAGCCCATCACCTGGCATGGACATATCAAGGCCCGCAAGCGCACTGGCGACACCAGATCGTTGCGCAAGCCAATCTGACATAACATAACCTTGAAAGCCTAGTTCTTCCTTCAATATACCGTTCAGCAACCAAGAATTTTGACAAGCGTAAGAGTTGTTGACCATCTGGTAGGAACACATCACGGATGATACCCCCGCTCGCACGCTTTCTGCAAATGGCCAAAGATAAAGCTCATGTAAGGTGCGGTCATCTATGTTGGAGGAGAGCGCTTCAGGAAGCCCCCATTCAAGGGGTCTTCGAAAATGCTCCTGCTCATTCCCAATATAGTGCTTGGCTGTAGCCTGAACGCCCTGCGATTGAATACCCTTGATCGTTTCAGCAGCTGCTACTGCCTGGAGGACAGGATCGCTCCCGAAGCCCTCCCAATTTCTTCCACCAGCGGGGTTTCGTCCAAGCGGTCCCATCGACGGGCCAAGTAGAACATTCACACCTTTCAACTTCGCTTGTCGACCATGAGCCTCGCCTCTCTTGCGCATCAAATTGCGATTCCAAGTGGAACCTACAGTAATACCAGCTGGAAATGCATCACTGCGGTCAGCGAAGCGGATGCCAAGAGGCCCATCCTGAAGGCACAACGAGGGAAAGCCAACTTGTGCAGCTTGGCCAGTGGTACCGACGCAGAGATCCATTCCCCATCCAGTTCCTGTAGTAATGTTAACCTTCTCGACCAAAGTCATACGTTCAACCAGCTTCTGGGCTTTCCCGTAGCTATCGGCCCAGCTTGGTACCGTACCACCTCTTGGTGTAGGATACCATGGTGGAGACTGCCCATCAATGAGGCCATTTCTGTAAGCCAGCCAACCACCAGTAGTCAACAAGAAGACCACGATAATGGCAACTGCCGCACATATTGCTATGCAAGTTTTTGACAAACGAGAACAGCCACAATACCCCAGATGTCGTTGCTGGAGCTTCAGGTCGGTTTCAGGGGCTTCCACGAACGTCAGCTTGCTATCAAGATCAGCTTCCGAAACATCGTCGTCAGTATATCTAAGCGCCTGGCCGGTTGGGAAGTGATGGTCGGCATCGTCCTCTTTTCCCAAGGTGCGGTATGTCTCTTTCGACGACATGGCTAGTGCAGTCTTTAGCTCAACGGAACCGAAGAACTCTGCCAGGCAAGTTGAATGCCTTGGTAAGCATCATCGAGGTTGCCGCTTTCTGAGCGTGATAATGGTGTAGCTACCACACATGCAGCGGCAAGTTTGATGAATTCATTGATAACACCAACTCGTTACCTAATCACGCAGCATGAGACGCCGAAAATGGAGTGCCCGTCGGAAGCTTCCGACAGCTTCGAGTGCTTGATCAAACCAGCCGCTTGTGTGGGCAACGACAATGTTCAAACAGGGCGTTTTGCTTCGAGGAGGCCAAGAGCCTCGGTTGCGGCTCGCCCTGCACCGTGATGCCGACGAGAGCTGCGCTGCCGTGGTGAGTGAGCTTGGGAACACCGACATCCGAAAGTCAAGCGGCTTCCGCAAGCTGTTACATAGTGCTCCAGTATGTGTTTTGCTTTGACAGATCTTTCAAGCTTGGATTGGTCGAGCCTGCTGTGACTGCCCTTCTAGAGCTGCGTATACTGTGTTTTGATAGGAGCTTTCCGCAGCTTAAGTACACAAAGTCTTGTCCTCCCCCACACCATCTTCTTGCTCAATTTTCCCAGTAGACAGTGGACAATAAGAACAAGAAATGCTAGCATCGAGTGTGATCAAGCGTGCTCCGCTAAAGCGACTGGCTGCTGGATCTTTTGCTGCAGCACGACCTTCACCTATTCTCCGAGCTCGATCGCAGGTTGTTCAAACGTCACAAATACTACGACCAACCATGGCTTCTGCCTTTTCGACCACAGCCCCCAAGGGCTCGTCTATGCCCTCAAAGGCCGACAGTGCAGATTACGACCCAGAAATCAGAGACATTGCAAGTTACGTTCACAACTACAAAATCGATTCCGACTTGGCCCTCGACACCTCACGATACATCCTGCTAGACACAATCGGTTGTGGTCTCGAAGCCCTACGATTCCCTCAATGTACCGCTGTACTCGGTCCGATCGTACCTGGAACTACTGTGCCAAATGGTACCAGAGTTCCAGGAACTCCATTCATTCTTGACCCTGTCAACGGAGCATTCAACATTGGTGCTATGATTCGATGGTTGGACTACAACGACTGCTGGCTTGCGGCTGAATGGGGACATCCCTCCGACAATCTTGGTGCTATCTTGGCTGTCGCTGACTGGATCTCAAGAACCAACAGAGCTGGCGGCAACCTAGGCAACGGCAAGATCTTGACAATCCGAGATGTCCTTGAGGGCATGATCAAGGCTCACGAAATTCAGGGCTGCTTGGCTCTCGAGAACTCCTACAACAAGGTTGGTCTCGACCACGTTGTATTGGTTAAGGTTGCGTCTGCTGCTGTTGTTAGCAAAATGCTGGGCTTGAATGAGTCGCAGACAAGAGATGTCGTTACACAAGCTTGGGTTGATGGTCAGTCTCTACGTACATACAGACACTCGCCCAACACAATGTCTCGAAAGTCATGGGCCGCTGGTGACGCGTGCCAACGTGCTGTTAACCTTGCCCTCAAGGTTAGCCAGGGTCAATCAGGTGTCCCTACCGTTCTTTCGGCCCCAGTCTGGGGTTTCTACGATGTCCTGTTCAAGGGCAAGAAGTTCGAGTTCCAGAGAGAATATGGCAGCTATGTCATGGAGAATGTCCTCTTCAAGGTATCCTATCCAGCTGAGTTCCACTCTCAAACCGCGATTGAGTGCGCGCAGAAAGTCAACAAGGTTTTGAAGGACATGGGCAAGACTGCCGAAGATATCAAGGAGATTACATGCCGAACCCACGAGGCTTGCATCCGAATCATCGATAAGCAGTTTAAGGCCATGGACAACTTTGCCGATAGAGATCACTGTGTGCAATACATGGTTGCGACCATGCTTGTCTTCAACCGGCTAGAAGCCACAGATTACCTTGACGGCAGTGAGGCGGCTACGTCACCTCTGCTTGAAGACCTTCGAAAGCGTATCAAGTGTGTTGAGGACCCACAATTTACCAAGGACTACCATGATCCTAACCTCCGAACCATCTCCAACGCCTTGACAGTCACGTTGAACGACGGCACAGTTCTTGACGAGGTTGTGGTGGAAGCACCTCTTGGTCATCGATTGCGAAGAGATGAAGCTAAACCAGAGATCCTGGCTAAGTACAAGCGACACTTGGGTCATCACTTCCCAGAGGCACACATCAAGGAACTGGTTGAGCTTGGCACTGATGCCAGCAAGTTAGACAGCATGGAGGTTGATAAGTACATGGACTTGTATGTTAAGGAGAAAATGGAATGGTAAAACCATGAAACCAAAAAACCCGTATAGATGATATAGCAAAGGCGTCTACGTGCGCCAGGTTGGTCGTTCTTGATTACATTGACCTTGCCTGATAAATTGAAATGAATAAAAAGTACGAGTTCAAATTCTGGATGATGTGTCTTCTTGGGGTTGACGTCGCCGTGGCTGCGTCCCAACCATCAGGTGTAGATGTCTCTTCCTCGTACGTGTGAGCTTGCGTCCACAAGAATGTAAAAATCCAAAGCTACCAGCCAGGGATGATTGATAATCTGCACATACCAAAGAACAATCGAAGCAGAATGGATACCGAGGGTATAGGGTACAAGTCCTACACCCTGCGAGATCAAGGTGCCCAGATCCCCCGCTTTTCAAGCACAGTCTGCGGCCACGTTGATATAAACCCAAGACCGTGTCCACTGCGAGTGCTGCCTTTTCTTTGACCATGAACAAACCACATTATTTGTTATTGTTGTCCCTTTCTTTGCTCAAAGCATCTAGCAAATCTACAACCGAAGATTCCGGGTTGAGAGATTGTAATCGTTGAATGCTTCGTCTTTGTTCTTGCTGATTGGTATGTTATACTTCCGCTTTCTGAAAGCATGAGACTAATGCTTGTACTTCTGAGTCTCACTCTCCTTTTATCTAAAACATCACAATGATCAGAGACAACAGGCCAGCCACATCGGAACCGCATAATACAGGCAATCGAGGGCTCGGTGTCTTGATTGCAGAAGCGTGACCAATACAGTGCTGAGAATCCCAGCCGCCAATCATGGTTGTCCTCTTAGGGTTTCACCAGGGAGCTGCAAACCAGCAACAACACATCATTTAGTGAACATATGGTGCTTATAGTGAGTAAGTGAGTAGGTGAGGTGGCTACATTGCAAACGCCTGAATTGAACCTTTCCATGTGCTAGCTAGCTTCATCCAGCTTTGCAGTCAATCCTTGATGGGAGTGTTCAAACAAGAAGTGAAGGTAATAGGTATATAGAGGTAAATATTGGAAGTATTCTCTCCCAACGCTCTGCTGTGAAAGTGAAAGCACCTTCACTGTTACCAAGTCAAGTTCTTTGCTTAGCGCATGCCAAACATTTCTCGGCCGTTTGCAGTGACTGTCACAGCGTGTATTTCTATCAGTGAAGGTATCAGCCTTGCGATTTTATGCGTTACGTTTGTCCCTCCACCATATCAATGTAACTGCAGCAAGACAGTCAACAATTTTCTTCCTTCAACTTTCATCCTCTACTTCGATCTTCGTAGCACAGCTGCTTTGATCCAATACTTACTTCCACCAATCCTTGCATTGACCAATAGTTGTTGTGATCAATACTTGTCTCGATCAAACACTTATTTCAATCCAATACTCATTTCGACCGATAGTTGCCTCGATCTATACTTGTCTCAACTGATACTTGACCCAATCAACAATTTATTTCAATCCAATACATTTACCTCGATCACCTTGACAAAATGTCGTTCAGCGAAGTATTCTCAGCAATCTTCACGATGCTCCTCACCTTCTTCACAATGGTCAATTCATTCATCTGCCACGCAGTCAACCACACAATTCCTTACTACCACCACCAATACAAACATGGCTACTGGCGCAGCAACATGTCAATCAGGAAACTTCTCACATTCTTCGTGATGATCATCGTTATTATCATGATAAAGGCGAGCAAATTCATCACCAGAGTCGTTGAAGACATTGTCTTTGTCTACGAAAACATATACCCTATCGTTCAAGACTGCATTCATGCTGAGACCGTCAAAGCCGCCAAATACATAAAAGATCAGACTGCGGTACAGCCAGATACAAGCGTACACCACGTAAACACTACAAGAGTACATCACACAAATACCTCGACCAAGCTATCCTCCAGACCAGCCTTCCAGCACGCCAGCCAACTCGCAGAAACTATCCCAGAACACGCGTCGCAACGAGATATCCAAGCTACCATCGTCCACAGCCTCGAGACCCTCCCAGCCCTGATCCAACAAGAGATCACCAAAGCAATCACCCCCCTCGAAGCTCAAATCAAACACCAAAAATCCACCATCAACCTCCTCCTCCACCAATCCCACCAGACGACCAGAGCCACCACCAAGAAAGACGACTCTGAACAAGTAACTGACCTCAAAGAGAAGGTCTCGGAGTTACGCGAGTCTCTCAAAACCAGCAACGCCTGGATCGGCAAGTACATGAACGACATGACCCGACTCCAGCGCACACTGCTCTTCGTCAACTCGCGTGAGCCGAGCAAGATGCTCACGAAGACGATTGGGGTGTTGAGGGAGTACAATGCGATGAAGGGCCCGTTGAGCTATGCTCGGTGCTCGGAGCAGGAGATTGCGGAGAATTTGAACTCTCGCTTCTCTGTGCACTTCCCCGATGAGGAGGACGAGGAGGATGAGGAGGAGTATAGCGAGGAGGGAAAGGAGGAGCGTGGGGAGAGCGCTGGGGAATACGAGGGTGAGGAGAGTGAAGGTGAAGGTGAAGGTGAAGAGGAGGTTGAAGACGGCGAGGAGTACGCCATCCCCCCCGACGACGCTGAAAGCGCGGGCGAGGACGAGGAGGAGCGGGAGGAGGACCGTGAGGACGGAGAGGAGGTAGATGGGGGTTTGGAGGACGAGGAGGAGCCTGAGAGCAGCGCTGGAGCAGTAGCGGGCTCAAGTAGTCTGCTGGACCGAATGTCCAGCAGCAACCCTGAGCAAGATGCCCTGCTCCAGCGTCTGCGAGGCGAGGCTGCTTCTGGTTCTGGTTCTGGAGCTCAACCAGAAGCCAGTGCATAGACGGAGGAAGAGGAGGAGGTGAGCGGCGTTGAAGCTGCTGCTGAGGCTAGATATGCTCAGCTAATAAACAACAGATGAATATGTGTGCTAGCACAGAGATATGTTCCTTAGCTTCGAGTCATTATGGCTTGAGGCTGTTTGGGAGCTTGTCTTGTGTGCTGGTGCATGTGTGAGTCTTGTTGTTAGATGCGGCGGTAGATATCCACGTACAGTATCGACGAATGAATGGATCGTTGCTACACTTGTTTATGCATACTACGTGGTGTGTTTTGGGTGAATTTGTGTTTCTTGGGCTATGCTAGGAAGCTTGTGTGCTGATGGACACTCGGATAGAATGGTCACCTACTATATGTAGAATTGGGGTGCAGCGAAGTGTAATAGAGAAGAGGAAGTCATACAGGTTTGATCAATGCAGGCTTGCGTACTCTTCATAAGTCTATGTACTTCGTACGTAAATCGGATTCGTGACTATCACAGCTTAAGTTCAGGCCACTTCTCCCGAAAACTCCCAATCGTATCTCTAATCGACTCCTCAAAGCTCCTAAACTTCTGCACACCCATAGCTTCATAAGCCTTCGTAGCCTTGACAGTCGGTTCATTATCCGGCCATCCCCAACCCTCCACATACCCTGCTCCTGGCGTCCCCTTGAAGAACCTATCCGCAGACTCGGGGTATAGCTTCTGCAGCAAATCTGTGCATGCTTGAGGCGGAGCCTTCCCGTTCGTTGCCAGGTATCTCTGGCCGCTACTTTGTTCTGGGTGCTCCATGCACCAGACGTGTAATGCTGCGGCATCACGCACGTCGATGTATGAGTGCCCACCGATTTGGGGCGGGAGTTTGCCGAGGGCTTTTGATTGGCCGGACCAGATTTGGTAGACTGGGAGGAGGGTTGCGTTGAGGTTGTCGGGGTGGTCGGGCCAGTTGACTGGTGGACCTGTATTAACGCCGGGATTGACTGAGGATAGGGATAAGTTGAGATGTTGGATGTTGGGGTGTGTGTCGGCGAAGGCCCACATGCTGCGCTCTGCTGCGGCTTTTGAGGCTCCGTAGGCGACCATGGGGAGGAAGGGGCCTTGGATCTCGCTTTTTCGGGCTACGCTTGCGCCTGTCTCGTTCCAGTCGGCTTCGGTGTAGGCTCTATTTTCGGTGCCGCCTTCACTGATGGGTGGATGGCGCCAGCGGTCGACGATTGCGGCGATGGAGCTTGTGAGGACGAACGATCTGATTTTTCCGTTGTGAAGTTTGTTCTCGTTGTATACTGATTGGAGGATGGATATGACGCCACCAATTGCGGGTGCCATGAATGCTTCGGTGGTTGTTAGCCTGAAATCGACTGGTGAAGCGGTGTGGATGACAGCGTGGCAGCCCTTGACGGCTTCGTCAAAGGCACCCGGATCTGTGATGTTTGAGACAACGACATGTTGTAGAGGCAAGGGAGAAATGGATGCGTAAGGTTTGAAGGCTGGCTGTGAGAGTATACGATCAAGTGTAGTGGTTGAACGTGATGTGCCACGAACCGTGTAGCCTTTTTGTAATAAAATCAGAGCGATGTGGGAGGCTATGTAGCCATTGATGCCTGTCACAAGGATGATGCTGGAAGAGTTGGCGGAATTAGATGGAGAGGCTTCCAGGTTCGACATCTTTTCCGTGAGCTTGATCGAAGTGCAGGCTAGGTCACACCGGTAATAGGGACTGGTGTTGGTTTGTTGGCAGAGGTTATGCAATTGACCACTACGATCACTGCAACAATAACTCCGGCGTTTGTGACTTGTTTGGTTACGTACCGTATGTGTGAGGTTGGGTTTGTGCTTATCTGAGCTCCAAACACTGAATAAACAGATGGCCGCTCGCATGCGTCGATAACACCAAGTGTACCGGTCATCAGTGTCTACCTGCTACAGTACATAAGCTAGTATCGTATGGATATCAACCAGTGGTGAGCAAATTGGCCGATTTTTGGCCCCGGCTTGTGCTGTATTCGGCCACTTGGACCGAACCTTGGTGAAGCAAAGTCGTAGCATGAACCGGCTGCCATTTTGATTCTTGCTCGTCTATCCATACAGCTCAGCAGATTGTCACATGTCCAATTGCTCTACTGGTCCATACGCATTATGAGGCCTGAGTCCCGATGAGAATTCCAGGATGTGCAAGCCGTTCATGTTGTTTCACGAAACTTTCGTAGTTTCATCTCAACCCCTGCACACCCTGTCCACTATCGTTGTCCCATCAAAGCGTCGAGATTAACTTGCTTGGTTAGCTATATATTCACATGCACAGGCGCTCTACCAGGATTTTGCAAAGATGGTGTTTTTGTGTCACTGTGGCTTCGCTTCCAGCCTTGGCAAATGTGTCAGCAATACGAGCTTACGACCACCTTCGCTCCTAAAGTGTGCTCGGCCAGGAATACTCGGACAAAGGCCATTGCAAATCTTTGCTGAAGGGAGCTGACAATATTGAAAAGGCCTCGGTCTTGCAGGCTGCTTAGGCCTTCAAGACATGAAGCATGCGTTTCGATATTGCCTGGTTTGAAGGCTGCACTCAGGTCGACCCTAGAAGGGAAACAGTCACTTCTGTCTATGCTCTGAAATGATTGGCAATGTGTGGATGAAAGATGCTGGCCATACCTCAAGGTTTCGCTTGCCAAGCAGCCACAACATGGGGTTTCCGGAGGCCTTACGAACATGAGCAAGTTCGACTGAGGACCATGCTGTGGCACTGTCAAAAAGTGTTCCATCACACCTTAAATACAGAGCCGGGTCCATTCAGCGAATTGTCCTACAGCGCAGCCTGATCCTGCGTTGATGAGAACAGGTTTCGGAATCATCGCCGCAATGTTTCTAATCACCCCTTTGCTAAGTGGTATCTACAATATTCTCACAACACGATTGCTAGGTTGGACGGTGACGATTCAGGGGATTACTGGAAAGCAGTACGCTAAAGGAGCACCGGAATACACGGACGCTAGCTACCAGTATGCAACCTCGACTCACAAAGTTGACCATGATATGAACCCAGCTCTTGTCATCGAGCCCAAGAGCAAAGAAGATATAAAGCTTGCTCTTGGATATGCAAGGAGAAACAAAGTTGCTGTCGCCGTAAGAACCGGAGGACATCAATATAGTGGTGCTTCATCCACTGGCGGTAAGAACATCCAGCTCGATCTCAGACATACCTTTGAAGGCCCTGACGACAAAACTATATTCATTAAAGATGGAGAAACACTCTTGAGGACGAGCGTCAGTCAAGGTCTTGGGACATTCAATGCCTGGCTCACCCAGAGAGGGCTTTTTATTCCTCATGTAAGTCGGTGTCGCTCCATGAGTCACCGTCAATCAAGCTGACAGCTGTTCAGGGACAATGCACAGAAGTTCACGTAGGTGGTCACGTACAAACCGGCGGCTATGGTCAGCTTGCTCGTTCTTTCGGTCTTTTCGGCGATTATGTTCGAGTTATCGAGCTGATCGATCACAATGGCAAAGAGCTTTCGATTACCCGGAAAACTGATCCCGACCTGTTTTTCGCTATTCTTGGTGGCAGTCCGGGAAACTTCGGAGTCATTACTCATCTCACGCTCCAGGTCCATCGAGATCGTGACTATGTCGGGTCCAGGGGTCTAAGAGCTCTTTATCTTTATGACCCAACTACCCTGAAGCGATTGGTCGACATTCTCGTCAAAGCATCAGATGATCCTGATTTCCCGCCCAACTATGATCTCTGCATTAGTGTTCTCAGCTCATCCTTCTTACTCTTTGACCTCTGGCCTGAACTCGACGGTCAGATGCGCGAAGAACACCCGGAAGTCTACGGCGAGGATGGCTTGCCTGGTTGGCCAAGGACTATCGTGGTGTACGCCCAATGGGTACCTCTCAAGCCAAACGATGAAATGTCCTACAAACCAGATTTCTTCTCACAATTTGACGAGGACAAGATCTTCGGCTGGGTGGAGCAGAAGGCCATGTCAAAGCTCACTGGTGATTGGATATTCCGTAACGTCCGCGAGTTCGACCATCCGTATGAGAAACGTACATACACTACCAACTCTACGAATCTTCAAGGACAGGGCTGGCCTGAATGGGTGACGAACCGGATCGATGCTATCATCAAGCCAGAAGCAAATCGCTGTTGGCTTAGTGTGCAACTTCAGATGTACGGTGGGAAAGAATCAAGATTCAGACAGCATGCAGATAATGGTACGAGCTTCAGCTTCAGAGACAGCACGCTCGTCGCGACTCTTGATTGCTTCCACACTCCTGAGGCCAAACAACGAGCGCTCGACTGGCAGGCAGTCAACGATCAGGAAGGTATTGGACCGAATGGCAAGTTCAGCAGGGATGACCGAAGAGTGTTATGGGGAAGCTACGGCGACTACAATTTGGCCAATGTTTGGGATAAGTATCACGAGTCAAAGGAGAAGTATGACCGGTTGAGGGCGGTCCGTAAAAGAATGGATCCTAATGGGCTATTCACTCCGAACACTTTCTGTGTTCCGCGAGCAGACTGATGTATTGTTTCTGTCTGGCTATGAAAGGTAATGGATGCGGACCGTCGAAGCGAAGTAAGGTACAACCAAGTCCGAAAGTGGAACGTAAGAGCAGGCCTGAAACTTCGGTACCGATGTCCTGATCAATCTTTGCAAATACCTAGGTAGTGATTCACAGAGAAGATAGCTCGGGTTGTCCTTTGGCGGAGGATGAAGTGGATGAATCCCATAACGCTTGCTGAATGCTTACTCCTGTCGAGAAATGTTGGAGCTTGATTGACTACCTCTTCGGATTGCTCAAGGCACAATTAAAAATCTTACAATTTTGATAGGGCCTTGCACCGAAGTTCGGTACACAATTACTTGAAGGCTGCTGACCCGAGCATGGCCAAGTGGCGACCAACGGTCAAGTCAACTCCTACTTGTAGCAACCTCTAGAAGACGAATACAGCCCACGTGATTAGTGTGGGAAACGCGTCACCGAAAGCCACGACCCACTCTGACCTTGGCATTTATGACAATGGAAGTACGAACTTAATACCTCTGGAAGGACAACCAATGCCATTAACTAGCTGAGACTCCCAAGTATCCCATAACCCAGAACGCAAAGACTGTTGCGCAGTCACGACGTGAATAACGTAAAAGAGTGTTGAAGACAAAGGTCGACAACAAGATCTCTGAATTTTGCTGTCTCGCTTCAGATAGGTCCGGGATAATGACCAACCTGGATCCGTCAGGAGTGGAACTCTCTTTCAACAGGGTTCCGGTTGGCCAACTGAGCGGAGTGAGCGGAAAATACTCTCCATTGTGGCCCATCCTGGGTTGGTGGAGTTCGACCAAAGCAGCACTGCATGGATCTCCTTATCAAAACAGCTCTTCAGCTTCCACGTCATGTCACGTTATAGCATTTTACGAATTCACATCACAACATTACTATCTCGATGACTACTGTTTAGCTCCTATGTCAAAGCTGAACGACTGCCGAGCTTCTTAGAGGCACAGTATAATCGAAAGCTTTTTCAAGTATGGCCTCAGCCTTGCTAAAAAGCCGATGCCGCCGGGCAAGCTTCTTGAACAAGGTCCGCAACGTCTGTTGATTCGATTCAACTCCTATGAACTGAATGTTCTTCTAGGTAGCCAAGGCAGAAGATCTCATTGATCTCTTCCCGCATAACTCCTACATTGGTTGGTCCGGTTTCACCGGCGTCGGCTATCCCAAGTAAGTCGGCTAGCATAGCCAAGACCTTGATCGTACAAGCAATAAACCACTTTCTCATACACCCTTAGCCATCAAGGCTCTAACTCTGCTCGCCAGGAAAGTCCCCACTGCCCTGGCTGACCATGTTGAAAAAAACAACCTGCAAGGTCAACTCAAATACAACCTTTTCGTTGGCGCCTCCTCAGGTTCTGAGACCGAAAACCGATGGGCACGAAACAACATGATCGAGCGGCGGGCCCCTCATCAGGTCGGCAAGGAAATTGCTAGAGGCATCAACAACGGTAACATCAAGTTCTTCGACAAGCACTTGAGCATGTTTCCTGTGGATCTGATGTATGGCTGGTACACGAAGCACAAGGAGACGAATCGATTGGATGTGGCAATCGTAGAGGCGAGTGCAATTACCGAAGACGGAGGAATTGTACCGGGCGCCAGTGTGGGTGCAACTCCAGAGATCATCCAAATGGCGGACAAGGTAAGTTCATCAAGCAAGTGAGCAAGGAAGAAAGCACGTTGCTGAAGACGGTATGTCTACAGATCATTATTGAAGTCAATACTGCAACGCCGAATTTCGAAGGCTTGCATGACATTACCATGTCAGATTTACCGCCGAGGAGGAAGGTAAGCGACCACTCGAACAAGAGACGTCTCAGACTGTCATACTGACACGTTCCAGCCATACCTCATAATGGCACCAGAGGATCGTATCGGCACACCCACCGTCCCCGTGGACCCTGACCGTGTCGTCGCCATTGTTGAATCCGACTACCCTGACCAAACATCTGAGAATGCGCCTGAAGATGCCACCTCTATCGCCATCGCTGGTCACATCATCGAGTTTCTCCAACACGAAGTTGCACACGGACGGCTACCCAGGAACCTGCTCCCAATCCAATCAGGAATCGGCAACATTGCAAACGCCGTCGTCGGTGGACTAGCCAAAGGCGGAGCCGACTTCAAGAATCTCAAAGTCTGGACAGAGGTACTTCAAGACAGCTTCCTAGATCTCTTCGACTCAGGCAACCTCGACTTCGCAACAGCAACAAGCATCCGCTTCTCACCGGGCGGCTTCAAACGCTTCTACGACGGCTGGGAGAACTACCACACCAAACTCCTACTTCGAAGCCAACAGGTCTCCAACAACCCCGAAATCATCAGACGTCTTGGTGTCATCGGCATGAACACCCCCGTCGAAGTCGACATCTACGCCCACGCGAATTCAACCTGTGTCATGGGTAGCCGCATGCTCAACGGCCTCGGCGGCAGCGCAGACTTCCTCCGCTCCTCAAAGTACTCCATCATGCACACACCCAGCACCCGACCGTCCAAAACCGACCCGACAGGTGTGAGCTGCATCGTCCCCATGTGCACGCACGTCGACCAGACCGAACACGATCTAGACATCATCGTAACGGAGCAAGGACTAGCGGATGTGCGTGGTCTAAGTCCGCGAGAGAGAGCGAGAGTGATCATCGACAAGTGTGCGCATCCAGAGTACAAGCCGATTTTGAAGGAGTATTTCGAGACAGCGGAGCAGATATGTTTGAGGAAGGGATGGGGTCATGAGCCACATTTGTTGTTTAATGCATTCGATATGCATCGACACTTGATGGAGAAGGGGACGATGAAGATCGATGGGTGGAGTAATCCTGTGGTTTAAAGGTAACTACGGCATCTACTATAGTCTTATTCATTTCACGCCTCATTGGTTCGTGCTGTTGAAAGGATAGACAGAGTACATACGTACGTATCTACTTAGCAAATTCTTCCAAAGCATGGCTTCGTACGTACGTGCGATAGGATGTCTAGGAGATGATGGCCATCATTCTTGCACACTAGGATATCACCTATCATGACAGCCAAACTACGTACGTACTATAATAGTAACTTTCTCAAAACAATGAAACAACATGATGTGTTCAGCCCGTATTGACTCTTACACATACGTGCTAGCACTTATTTACTGCTGTTGACAACAACTAGAAATCGAGAACGGTGTGGAAATTTCGTTAACGCGCAGGCACATGTACACATGCATTATGGTATGTATACACAGTACTTAACTTAGCGTGGCAAGAGCAGTACAGTATAAAATTCCGAGTCTTTTGGAAGGCACGACGGAGAACTCCGGACGTGAAAGCAAGGCAGGCACGTACCTTACCTTACGTACCTACCTACATACATTACTCCGCATCTATCGAAGTTCAGAATCTCAAGAGCCTCGCCAAACAGAGGAATTCTGCATCCTTGACAGAACTACGTACGTACGTATGATACAGTACTAGTTTATCCACCACTACATACGTACTTACTTACTCTCGAACTGTCTGACTTCTACTTCAATGATAGTACCGTTCATTGCACAGACAACTTCGCTCACAATCCATTAGAGAGTTGTATTCGGCAAACACCTACGTACGTACGTAGCATCCTGTCTGCGTGTCAAATGAAACAAACAGATCATCAAGACCACCCAGCAGTTTTTCATGCTCTCCAGCATGGATGGAGTCCGGAGATGATTGACGTTGTTCCTCACAAGAAATGAAAGGAAGCCTGGATGGATCTGATGTATGCCTTTGCACTTTCAAGAAAAGAAGGGCAGAATACGTACGTACTTGTATTTCAGCCTCGGGAAAATCAACATTGCGAACGTGAACCCTTCGATTGAGTATTCTCGGACACCATGTCCACGAAATCTACGTAGCATAGGGATCGTCTAGCGATTCCGCCATTTCTTAAGTAGGTACCTACGTATGAAGCGCTGCATATGGATACGTACGTCGAGTTCTACCTACCAACAGAAACCTGGATCACATGGAACCACAGCGCAGAAAGATGATGGTAGATTCAATGTCTAAATAGCCGTCCGCATTAGTTGTGAACTGGCAACTGGCATAGGTACTTAGTATGTGTGAAGTGTGATTGCTACGATTGATGATCTATCTCTTACGAGCTGGCTCTCCAGACTGGTATATATGTGGCAAACCTATTGTTTGCCTCTTGCCTTGTGCATAAAGGGCTAAAGGGAGGCAAGAGAGTCCACCTCTGTCTGTCTATGTCAACTGCATTCTATGAACACATCCTTCATAAAAGCAACTCAGCGTATTGATTGATCCTGGATTCCGAGGGTACAAGCATTCTCGTGCTGTCAGGCTCTAATCGTGTGGCTGAAATGACAAGAAACAGTCGTCTTTGGGAAATATTGTGGCGAAGAGCTTGATGTTCTCGCTGTCAGGAGTAATTTTATGCTTCCAGTCCAGCTTCAGACTAGCCTTGCCTATCAACGCCATAAGATTCAGGATGGCGTACGTCTGACCAATACACACATGCGGACCGGTGCCAAAGACAAGCCAGTTCTTGTGCTGATCTTCGGCATTGCCTGTGATCCACCTGTCAGGATCGTAGGTATCGGGATTCGGATAGGCTTCTGGATCGTGGAGGGCAGGATACGTGGCGGGTACTACCATAGATCCTATCTTGAAGTCAGCGTGTAGTTCAGATCAAGGAGGGGCTTTTGTAGGAGAACATTTGTTATCCTCGTAGGATTGACTTACCTTTGGGAACGGTGTAACTCTCACTTATGGGAAAGTCCTTCTTGGCGATGTATGGTACCATGATGACTGGTGGTCGATATCTCAGTTGCTCTTTGACCACTGCGCGTGTGAATGTCATACGATCCATCATATCTAAAGTCAGAGGCGTGTCTGGATTTCCTCCCCGAATTTCCAAGTTCTCCTTTCGTAATCGGTCAAGAATTTCAGGACGATCCGCCATTAGCTGAAATAGCCATGTACAAGCACTGCTCGATGCGTCTTGTGATGCGAACAGGAAAGTAAATATGGTCATACTGATTTCCATATCGCTGAACCATCGGATAACCATGTCTGGTTTCTCCTCCTGACTGGTGTTAGGGTTCTCGGCCAATTTCTTTCGATACTCCTCTGAAGCAATCATGTTTGATATCCATGCATCCATGATCGACTCGATAGGTCCGCCGGCCTGTATATTAACTTTGGCCTTCGCTGCACACTTGGCAAATTCTTCGAGGACGAGATCAGCGGCCTTCTTGCCGTACCAAGTCTTGGTAAAAGGAATGATTATAGGGAAGTTAACCAATTCCAAAGCTGCAGTGATGTAATAATATTCATCCGCAATCCTTTTGATCATCTCCTCAGGCATATACTTACCGACGAACGTGCGGATTGACACCGCACACATGACTTCGCGGAATTTTGGCATAAAAGGAACCGCTTCACCGTTGTTCTTTTTCGTTATCTCAATGAATTCTTCGAAGTATTTTGCATGGACGTCCTCCAAGCCAGGGAGATACAACTCCAAGGCACTGCGGGTGAACAGACCGTTGAGGCCTTTTCGGTAGTCCACATGTGCCTTTCCATCGAGGAAGACCCAATTTGCCGGACGTAAAATCTTATATGCTGCATCGACAACACAAGGTTTCACGAACGCTGGCGCATTGAAGATTTTTCGAGCGATATCTCGTGTTGAGCCGATTACGACAAAGCTAGATTGCTCGTCAGCTGAGTCCAGGAACATGAGTGACTTCTGTAAAAGTCGCGCTTGAACCTACTTATGGAATACAGAAACGCAACTTAGTGGAGCACTCGCCCATTTCGCTTGATATTCTTCAAACTTGGGATCCATGGAGTCAAGAAATGGACCCATAAAGGGAAGCTTGAAGGTCGGACCGGCGAGAGAACCTTTCTGAGAGATGTATCGATCTGGTCATCAATGTTAGCGTCTTTGCGGATAGACGACCGAGCAACCCTCTGGAGAAGTATCACACTACTGTGATCGAGCATTGCTCACTTACACTGATCATACACAATGGCAGCCATGAGTATCGTCAGAGCGACAGGCCATATAGCGATATTGCTGCTGATCGAGGAATTGTTGGCGAGGATGTTCTGCCAAACGTTGGAATCCACATTGCTGGTATTCATCTTGGGCAATTCGATTGTGTAAAGCGGGCCGCTCGAGAGAAAGAACAAGTAAGCTAGAGGAAGAAGTAGATTGATGGTATGACACAAGTCAGCCTTAAGTAGAAGCCATTGTGAGATAGGGGATTTGGGAAGTCTCAACAAAATTATTGTAGCCAGGGATCTTGTTGCACTGCGGCTGTGAGATTGCAGACCGCTCTGTGATATGCTGGAAGAGAAGGGTGAAAATCCCGTTTGTTACCCTAAATCGACATGACTGATTGGCGCATGTTTCGCCAGTTAGGCAAAGGCTGAGGGCACAATTTCTAGGAGGCGCTCTGGGCTCAAGAAGCTTACCTAGGTACTCAATAACCATGCAGCTCTTTGCATAGGTATGCACAAAGTCTCAGCTTCGCCTTGCTGTTCCCCATCCATAAGAAGCCAGATCAGCTCCACCTTAGCACGTGCTACGGTCTTTCCTTTCCTAATATGTGACGACAAATCTCCATCTCGATCCATGACCAAGCTACGAAATGTACTCATGAGACTTCCTGCATGTTACTCTAATCATAGACTAGCCCTAGGATGATCCGCGTCAACACACCATCAACACATGGAATCCACTCCCACTAAGCGTATTGAGCTAGATACGAGAAGTGATGGAAAGGGACGCTTGTTGCGACGAATACCAGTGGTCAGAAGACGAAAGGCCCGGCCTTGGCGGTTGCACAGCAGATTCAATGCATGGAGTATTGCATCTTCGTCAGGAGTTAATGCATGGCCCACTTCTTGCCCATTTTTCTCTCCATCTGGGTGCCGTCCCGTCCCATCCGGACACAAAGTCGAAGTCAATCTGAACGTGTCACACATGTCTTCCAATGACATGTCAACATGTTCTCAACAGTATGTCAGCAGCCTGCCGACAACACAACGATGACATATTGACAACATGTTGGCATGTAATCTAAAAACACCCTGCGGGCATGATAGTAGGTACAACAGTGATCCATCAGGCCTTATACGAGACAGTTGCATTTTACCCGACCCCAGTGCAATCTTTGGCCTCTACAATGTGAGCCAGAGCTCTCTGCAGCCTAGAGTGCCCGCTGCGACCAGGGCTTACCTTCTCTACATGGGGTGCAGCCGTCACGGACCTATCAGCAATGCCACACATCCCTGGGGAGGTGCAGTTGATATTGCAACATAGAGAGACCATCTCATGCCCTGAAATGCTGCTCAGGGAAAGATAAGGCGAACCAATCTCAATCTTCGATGTTGAGTAATTGTGCTCAGGTCGATCATCCATATCACTAATGCTTCGTATGATTGCCAGCCTGATCATCAGCTAGCCTTGAACTTGGACTCACAAAGGTGTGAGCTGGACAGAGATTATTTGCGTTGCTTTTCATCGCATTGAGTCTGAGCGTGCGTGTGCATACATGGCCATTATCTATTCTGAATCATGTTTGATTACAGGAATGAGATTGGAACAGCTGCGACCAGAGGTCTACGAATCGTCACAGCTGAGTTGTCGAACAGTCTGTGTCCGTGAATTTGGTGTACAATGCAGGGCGCAACACGACGATTGGATCTATGCCCGTCCCAGCATTCCAGTCTAGCCGGACGCAGGTTTTATTGCAGAGCTCATTCATCTAGCAAAAGACTCCGGCTGGGCCGTGGTCTCTGCAGGGATGAGAGAATCACGTAGGGCTATTTGTGCTGTGCTGGGCCAGTCTCGTGGCCCTCATGTTGATTTACAACATCGTATATGTATCGTCTGTTTCCAGCCTGGTCAATCTCTGTCTAGAATCGTCCCTACCAGCTTGGACTATTCCGCAGACGCAACAAACAGTATGATTACCTTCCAGCCGAATTGTACACTCCCTCAAACAAAGCCTGCTGGCTTTGTTTACAGCTGTACTATCCGTTCTACGATGAATGTGGTATGGAGCTGTGCCGGCATTATCATCCTGTCGACTTGGTCGATTCTTCACCTCACTGTCCCCCCAGATGTGCGAGCAGAAACAAAAGCAGAGAAGTTCTGGAAGGAAATATACCTCCTGCGACGCAAGCTAAGCTGGATGTTCGTTATGCTGATGTTCCCAGAGTATCTGCTTGCAATAGGTGCCGGCAACTTGATCGTTGCCCATCAAAACAACCCAGTCTTGGAAGAACAGGCTGAGACAGACAAGGTACCGTGGTCACTGACCCATACCATCCTGGCCGATATGGGCGGTATAGCTATACGGTTCTCCACAAGAGAGTTTGACGCAAGTCCAAACAGGAACCATGAGGTCGATGCCGAATCTGAAGAATCAATGGACGGCAGTATACTGGAACGTGGGGATGCTGTCGACAGTACCAAATTGATCCATATACCGTCAGTGCCCAAAGATAGTCGATCCGCGTGTGCGATTGAACATAAAGTCAGTGACGAGGCTACCAAATTCCTCGAAGAGTTTCGGAAGAGGCAAAGCTCCGAACTTAGGGGGCTTGGTGACCTGCCATGGAAGATGCATCGCCGCCACATAGAGTTTGTCAGTCAATATCGAGAACAGAATCCTGCTAAAAGAAGTGGGCATGCCTGGGTTAGGCTGTTCCTGAAGAAGTTTGGTCTTGAAGACAAGCTTCAAAGGGTAACCAGTATCAACCATCTCTCGCCACTCCATGGAAACATCTGGATTCTTGACTCCAAACAACTTATGATCGCACGTGAAGCTGGCATCATCAAACGACTACCAGATATCAGGCCAGAAGACATTGCTGACAAAAGCAAAAGTGATGGTCTCGTGCGATTGCTGGCGCTGGTTCAAGTCTCCTGGCTGATCATTCAACTGATCGTACGGCTGATCAATCGGCTTCCTGCTTCTGCATTAGAGATAAGCACGCTGGCGTTCGCGGTATGTGCAGTCATCATATACCTGATCGAATGGCACAAAGCGAAAGACATATCGGTTCCCATCTACATCGATGCCAATCCCGAGAACCCTGTATTGCAAGAGACATTCGACCTCATCGCCGAAGCCGCGCCAACTGTTTTCCTCCGCGATCGACATTACACGATGCCACAAAGCTGTGTCCACCAGGTCCACAAAGAATCTCGATGGTCGTCAGAGTTCGTTGATCGCCTCATCGTATGGCTAAGCGTATTCTCAACAATGTTGTTCGGAGGCTTGCACATGGCGGCTTGGAATCTCGAGTTTCCGACTAATACTGAGTTGGTACTTTGGCGGACAGCAGCCTTGTCTGTAGCTATCGTACCCTCGGTTTGCGCCCTCATGGTTCTCTACGAGATCGAGAGGTTTGGAACCACGCATACTTTCTCGGTCCTTAGTGTAATCATTTTCGCGCCTCTGTATCTATCGTCTCGATGGTATTTGTTGATTGAGAGCTTTAGATCGCTGTACTATTTGCCACCAGCTGCTTTGACCGAGACGTGGGCTACATACGCGCCACATGTTTCGTGAAGTCAGGCATTGGATACTGTAGATGGGGGTTCAGGAATCTGGCCGCGTCATGGTTGTTGGAAATTTTATGGCGGACGCTCATTACCCATTCTTATTGCCTTGAATTACACATGTACTACGTACATACGTACTTGAATAGGGCGTTGCGAGATTTTAGGATTTTGTGTATCATACGTAATTTTGCACAGCATCTTAATCGCTCGAACGATGTGTTGTCGAATTGTGCCATGAGTGTCAATCATCGTCTTGTGCTTACGTACGTACGTAGGCTCGTCAAAGTCGATACAGAAAGGCTTGGGATTTCTACTTGTAGTGCCGGACTACGTGTCTCAATGTACGTACTTTGCCTGGTAGCAAATGTCATAACGTGCTGCATTTGGGTACGTGCTACGCGTGTCTGCCTGTCAGTGTTCTTCGCTGTCTTATGCTTAGATTTCTCTTGCAGTACATACGTACGTACGTGGGTGCACTGTACAAGGTGTCGGATTTGGGGGAAAACATGACATTTAATAACACGGTGGAAGTGGAGGTGCTGAAATACGAGCATCAGCGGATTTGTACGATAGACTTCAAAAGACGGTATCGGATGTCAGAATTGAAATTGCTTAATTGAAACCAACTGCTTGGTCAATCACCACCTAAACGATGGCCAGTTCCTCTTCCAGACCAGGGACCAGAGCTAAAACCGCTTGTCCAGCCTCTATTCGCTGTGGCCGGAGCTTGGCTCGGTTGAGTCGCTGGTCTAAAGCCCGTCCCGTATGCTCTTGGGGTAGTTGTTCGTCCACCACCTGCATCGAAGATGTTTCTGATGAAGGTTGGAGTCTGAACATAGTTACGTCCCCCTTGAAATGTTGGATACAAGCGTGTCAAGAAGTCGTAGAGATGAGCTGCGAGAAGTCCTGAGCCTTGCTGAAGGGTCGCTGCTGGCCCGCCCGTAAGAAAAGTCATAGCTAGCATTGCCCATGGCATGAACTCGGCTGGGATCTGAAAGAAGATGAAGTGCACTTTTCTGCCACGGTTGTCTTGTGCAAATGTATAGATGAACGCAAGAAGAAGAGCTTGAGTGAAGACAGGAGATTTCAGAACGCAGCCTGCAGTAATCTGTGTTGGTGTCAGCAAAACGATTCCAAGTCGCTCTACAGAAAAAACATAGATTTGAAGGAATGAAATGTAGGGAACTGCAACCGCCATATGCATACTTAGATGCATACAGCATATCTCAATTAGCGCCCACCATGCCTATGCCACGTACAGACCTTGAATGATATGCGAATGACGGTCTGCACGACACATAGGGGTAATCTTCCTCGTTACCAGGAACCGTATCAGACATAATAGTTTGACCGGGCAGATTATGCGAGGTGTGCAAATGCACGATATGAAGAGTAGGACAACTCACCATGATAGTAGTCGCCACAAAAATAACATAGGTACAGAAATCTCCTGGCCGGGTAAAGCGAGGTGAGTTCAGTTCAAGGCCCGTTGCATAGGTCCAGAACATGTATAGATCCCATAGCGCACTGAAACCGTTACCTGTCAGCAGGAAAGGTGTGATCAGTCGCCATAATTGAGGCACTGGAAATTTCACAAGCCATGGAAGATGGAAGAGAACACGGTAGCCATTGACGACACCGCCGTGAACGAGGAGTGATTCTGCAGCCATAGCAGCAATGATCGTTCTGCGAAACTGTTAGATGTGCAGCTTGTATGGAACCCTCGAATTCTCCTTACCTTGAAACTGGAGGCGCACTCCAGAACTTGTCCATGATGTCTGCCATTATTGTGAAAGATTTTCAGAGATGATCACACAAGACAAGTTCTGGAAGTGCTTTTTGGAGAAAGGAAACAAAGATGATAAGTTTCGTGCTGCTCAGGCCAGTTTGTGCAAAATTCTTGTCACGTTTACGCACTAAGCTCAGCGAGGATTAGTGACCGCAGCTCGAAGAAATGTTTCTGGCGATGCTGCGGAGGAAAAGTTCAGAGAGCACAATTCAAGCTGTGGTACATAACAGTTATACTCACAAACGACTCTTGCAGTTTCTCGGATCACAATTTCTCAGCTATTGCTGGTAGCATGTGTTGATATCTAAGGTGGAGGAGAATATTTTGTTGTTTCCGTCAGGTCGCGAAGCACAGTTCACCAGTTGCAGTTTGTGCGCTTGAATTATAGAAAAGATGGCAAAGGTCGACCAGATGGATTTCAGCATCAAGCCTGAAAATGTCACACCGACAATTTCAACAGCAGACTGGCCGCTGCTGCTCAAGAACTATGACAAACGTACGTTCAAATGATAGAATTGCAGCTTCATAATACTAACTGGAGCAGTTCTTGTGCGAACAGGTCACTTCACACCCATTCCAGCTGGTTGCACGCCATATAAGCGCGATCTCAAATCATATGTGTCCTCCGGAGTCATAAATCTTGACAAGCCTTCGAACCCATCCAGTCACGAAGTGGTAGCATGGGTCAAGAGAATGCTAAGAGTGGAAAAGACTGGTCACAGTGGCACATTGGATCCTAAAGTCACAGGCTGTCTCATCGTATGTATAGATCGGGCAACTCGGTTAGTCAAGTCGCAGCAGGGCGCCGGAAAGGAGTATGTTGCAGTTGTCAGATTCCACGATAAATTGCCAGGAGGTGAAGCTCAGTTTGCGCGTGCGCTAGAAACCTTGACCGGAGCTCTGTTCCAACGACCACCGTTGATCTCGGCTGTGAAACGACAATTGCGAATTCGAACAATCCACGAAAGCAAATTGATCGAGTTCGACAACGACAGACATCTCGGAGTATTTTGGGTCAGCTGTGAAGCCGGAACATATATTCGAACACTATGCGTTCATCTTGGTCTACTACTGGGTGTCGGCGCTCACATGCAGGAGCTGCGTCGAGTTCGAAGTGGTGCTATGGATGAGGCCGACGCCTTGGTTACCTTACATGACGTCTTGGACGCGCAGTGGATGTACGACAACAACCGAGATGAGTCCTACTTGAGGAAGGTCATTGCTCCTTTGGAGAGCCTGCTCACGACCTATAAGAGAATAGTCGTTAAAGACAGTGCCGTCAATGCTGTCTGCTATGGTGCAAAGCTTATGATTCCAGGTCTACTTCGGTTCGAGGCTGGCATTGAAGTGCATGAAGAGGTTGTTCTCATGACCACAAAAGGAGAAGCAATTGCTCTGGCTGTCGCTCAAATGTCAACAGTGGAACTCTCAACCTGCGATCACGGAGTCGTGGCCAAGGTCAAACGATGTATCATGGAGAGGGATCTCTACCCACGCCGATGGGGTATGGGACCGGTAGCGCTTGAGAAGAAGCAAATGAAAGCTTCTGGCGCATTGGATGTAAGTGCAGAGAAGATTGACCGAAAAATGAGAAAATGCTAACTTGTCATAGAAATATGGAAGACCAAACGAGAAGACTCCCGCTAAATGGAACGCCGAATACCAAGACTACAATGCTCCCTTGGATTCATCAGCAAACGACGGCCCTGGTGCCCCACTCACATCTGGTCCTGCTGGAACCGCCGAAACCACAAGCAGAGCCGATGTGTTATCTGCGCCACCAGTCGCTCCCACAGGTGAGATCGTCGACCAGGACGCAGGCGTATCAGCACTGACAAACGGCGACGACTCGACAAAAGACAAGAAGAGAAAGAGCAAGCACGAAGGCGAAACAGCAGAAGAGAAGGCAGAACGTAAGCGAAGAAAGAAGGAGAAGAAAGAGAAGAAGGAAAAGCGGAAGAGCAAGGCCGATGACAGCGATGATAGCGATTAGAAGTCGCGTCCTCGCCAGAAGATTCGCTTCTCTCCATGAATGTAGGAGTTCGCTATGTACGCTGGGTGTGCTGAATCTGCTGGTACAGCTACCCAAACAATCTGCCTGACTGCATACTACATACCCTTTGGAATTTTCACGATATGAGATGGATGGCGTTCGACTGGGACCATGGTGCTAGGAGGATTTATGGCTTCGTTGTAGTATAGCAGTTACTGATGTACAGTCTCTGTACAGTCACCGCAAAGAACGAAGGAAAAACTAAAGATGTTCAATACACTGTTCCATGTTCACGAGAACCACTGGTAGCCTACTAATAGCACGCAAGCTGAACGATACCGATTTCCAGCAGAAACCCAGCCTCATTTTCCTTGTCCTCTCCAGCTCAGAACTATCAATACATCAAGACGTTGTCTATAATGACCTAACCTCAAGTCAACTCCGCCCTCCAGTACACTATGTTCAACGTTCACTCTAGCACAGGCACGAGCCACATAGTAGACATCCTCAAGCACTGTCATGTATAGCTACGTACGTAGCACAACCGTTTCATACGCCCATGTCCATTGCCCCCCACCCAATGTTTGCTGGGCGTCTTTGAGTTGGATATTTTGGCTACCGAGTGAAATTCATACTTCTCTCTTAGACCTTGGCTACAGAAGCTTGGGGTCGAGGAAGTTATGGTTTGAGAGGGGCGAGAACGGTGTTATTTCGTAGTATGTTCACCATCTATCACATACTTATGCCCACGACATGAGAAGGCACAGTACAGTGTACATGCCTTCTCCCTTCTTCTTCTTCATCATCATTCATCAACGTCAAAAATCAACTCCTCTCCTCCCTCAACCTTACCAACAACTTCGCCCCGGCAGGCCCAGCATTAAAAGTATCATACATCCTCATATCCGCCTCCGTCATACTCTCATCAATACTCCCATCAAAGCGACGAAAAAACCCTGCAACAGTCTTACTAAGTTCCATCTGCGCCAAATTAACAGCGACACACCTTCTACTCCCCACCGAGAACGGCGTGTGCGCATCCTTCATCACCTGCTCGTTTTCCATCTCGAGCCATCGTTCCGGACGGAATGTTTCTGCGTCCGGGAAGGCGAGGGGGTCACGGTGGATAGTGTAGTTTTGGGTGCCGACTGTTGTTCCCTTTGGTACTATTATGCCGGCTAGGGCGGTTGTTTTTGTTGCTGTTCTGGGCAGTGTGGCGATGATGGTTGGGTAGCGGCGCAGGGTTTCGGAGATGACGGCTTGGAGGTAGGGGAGGCTTGTGCAGGTTTTGTAGTCGGGGACTACTGTGTTTGCGGTGGTTGGGAAGGCTTGTGACAGCTCGGCTTTTAGTTTGTGGACTATGTCTGGTCGTTGGAGGCAGGCCCAGAGCACGTAGACGAAGGTGTTGGCTGTTGTGCCGCTGCCGCCGAACATGCCGCCCATACATTCTTCGGCTAGTTCGCTGTCGGTGAGGGGCCGACCGAGGAATGCGTCTTTGTCGCCGTTTAGGACGTTCCGAAGGAAGGGAGTGTTTGCACCGCGTTCTCGGCAATCTCGTACGATTTTCACGGCGTACTGTTTCCATGCCTGAACGTCGCGGAAGTAGCCACCTATGTAGCCGGGGATTTGTGGACCCCATTTCTCGAGCGAAGGCATGAATTCTTTGTAGATGAAGGTCGGTCGCCATGCGCGGAGGTATGGCATGACTTCGTGTGGCTTGCCTGCACGGAGAGAACCAGGGTCTTCATCGAACATGAGATTGTATACGATGTCGAATCCGAGCCAGTGAGCCCAAGGGTAGACGTTGACAGGCCCGGAGGCGGACAAAGTACTCCATTGGTTCAGCATCTCTTCGACCTTGGTGGAGATATTGCTCTCGAAGTCGAGCATGGCGGCTTGCGAGAAGCCCCGTGAGAGTAGCTTTCGGCGCTGTTTGTGGGCTTCTGCATCTCGAAAGCTGAACATGTGCTCCTCGTGGAAGACACGCTTTGCACGATAGAAGGTCTGCTCCTTCACAAACACATCGTTTGTATAGATATCTCGCACGGCTGCTGGGTCAGCGAAAGAGATTTCGTTTGGTCCAACCCGTACGACAGGGCCATATTTCTGGTGAGCAGCATGGACACGCTCGGATTTGCAGCCGTAGAAATTACCAACACGAGCCCAGAGGCGTGAGACTTTTGCCAATGGTGGACCGGGAATATTTCGAAGTGGATGAAGAAAGAGGCTGTAGATAGTGGTGGCTAGGGTGTACAGAACGATGAGAGCGAGAGTGGTGCCTGCCAGCCTCAGGAGGCGTAGGACCCAATCAACAACTTCGAGGGCCATGTCACAATGTGAAAGCTTCTTACCTTGTCATCAAAATGCATAATGGTTGATGCAGGCTTCCTCGAGATGTACTGTAAATGGAAAGTCAATGTTGGAGAGCTGTACTACGTCTGCTAACCTAGGTTGCCTGGCCCGGTACCCCCGCATCCGTCTGGCTGACTTCACTAGCAGCATCCTCTCATGTTGTACTTGGAAGACTGAACCTGACTTCAGAAAATCGGTCTGCCATAACCAAGGAGAATGTGATGCCAGAAGCAGTTACACGAGTCACGTCCGGTTGTAGTTGAAATTCTACCATTTGTACGGACGTCTGACGACCCAGAGTCACTCGTTTCACGACGCCGACGTTAAGCACCAGTCGAGGCCCGATGGATTTAAAACTTTGATAGAACTGCAACGGCGGCGGCCTTCGAGGTACAATACGTTCTTTATTGCTGCTCTGGAGATATAGTTATCAACTGCAGTTCGCGTTTCAAAACACGTTTGCCGCTGATGTTTCTGTACTCCACCATGCACCATCCAAAACACGTTCAAGTTTCACAATCCACCTCCACCTCCTTCTCGACCGTCTGAGCCTGCAACGACTTGTGTGAGCATCCGCCACCACAAATGGCACTCACATTGTCACGAAAACAAATAGTTCGTATGAAACATCGATACAATCCACATCTCTCACATTATGGGTGTTTCGAGCGGCTGTCGTTGCTTAGATGACACGGAAATGTCTACACTACCTCCACTTGCTGAACAAGCTCAGCTAAGCTTTAGCCAAGCTTCAGTCAGTGTATGAAGCATATACAGTTTGATGTTGTACTGTACGCGCGTCAATGTCGGGGTCCAGGTAGGACAGCATAGAGGTATATCTTGGCAGTCGTCCTGCTCGTACTCATTCACTCCTCCATCGACATTCCTTGTGCCTCTCCTCTTCGAATAGCAGCCTGGTGTTGTCTTTACAGTTTCGCTTCTTAATCACTCCTTCAATTTCAGTAACAATCACGAAAGCTGGTCTTTCATCACCTTACAGATCCATCCGTCCAAGCGTTTATCACTTTACATCCACAGCCAATCCAGCCAATCCAAAATGAAGTATTCCACAGCAACTCTGCTATCTCTGGCAGCAACATCAACAGCTTTCAGCCTCAGACCAGTGTCCATCAACGCAAGCCCTGCCCTTCCACTTGCCCTTTCCATCTCCATCTTTCACACTTCTCTAGCATCAGCCTATGCCATACCCTTCTCCTTCCTCCCACGAGGCTTCCGCCGCGATGCAAACGGAGACTCAGGCACAGACAAAACAAACACAACCGAACACCACCACGAACACAAACACAACCAAACCGATGCCGACAACAAAGATCTAGACGCTTCGGCAACACACACCCACACCCATACCGGCAGCCACACTCACACTGGAACTCACACTCATACCGGTACTCACACACATAGCGAAGCCGCAAGCGCAACCACCAACGCTGATGTCACTAAGCGAGACGACGCCGATGACCAAGATTCCACCACCACGCACGCCCACACCAATACTCATACCCATAGTAATACTCATACCCACAGCAACACCCACACTCACACCAACACTCATACCAAACCCGCAACCCCAACTGCCGACGCCAACGTTAACAAGCGCGACACCACTGATCCAGTCGCCACCGCAACACACACCCACACTCACACCGGCACTCATACACACACGGGCACGCACACCCACACCGGTACCCACACCCACACCAAACCCGCAAGCGCAACAGCCAACGCCGATACCAACAACAACAAAGACAAAGACAAGCAAAACGCCGCCGCCGACGCCGACCCCTCCGCAAACGCAACCGCAACGCACTCCCACGAGCATACCCACACCGGTCCCTGCACGCACACAGGCACGCACAGCCACAGCGCAACAACAGCATCCTCAACAGGCGACTCATCATCAAACAACAATACTGATAAAAAGAAAGCTGGGACATTACCTTCTGGTTTTCCGCCTACGATTACGAAAGCTGCGGCGTTTGTTGTTGCTGGTGCTAGTGAGTGAGGAGGGGAAGAGGGACGTTGTTTGGTAGATTATCTAGATGCTTGACAGGTTAGATAGATCGATGGATGGATACATGGAGCTGCGTATATACGTTTATGTGTTCATTTGACGAGGGAGATGATGGTTCTCTTATGGTATAGATATCGGGATGGTGATGACTGTATGGCCTCTGCTGGGGATTTGACGAGTTATGAATGGGAAGGAATAGGTGATAGACACGATCAAGACATGTAAAATTGTCACAAAAATTGAATTTTACGATATTAGAGATATAGTAGCCATCCATGTGTTTATTATGCTGATCAGCATATTGGCACATTCATTTATCCCTTGTTGATAACCCTCTATCTTTCCCAGAACCGACAGTGTCATCAAACGCCGAGCTTGCATTTCTTTTCTTGTGCCGAGTGGTTGGTACATATCACCTCCGTTCCCAGAAAGGCTTATAATCAGGTCAAGCTACAATCATAGCTCATCAAAGCACAAGATAATGCCGCATTGCTCGCTCGCTCGAACGCACCATCACATCTCTTCCATAACGCCCCCAATGCAGACAACGTCAGTCGAAGTACTACATTGACACTCGGAAGAGATACCTCAGCTTGATCTGCGCAACATCATACACGATATACTCGTTATACTGCAGATACGCACCATCCTCGTTTGTCGGCCCAGGTTTCACCGACACGACATCCGGTACTTGGACCCCGGCAAGGTCTGGATGGATACATTTCGCATCCTTCCAAGCTTTAGGAGCATTTGATCCGACACCCCAAGTCGAGAGACGGCCTTGTTCCTTCGCTTTGTCACCGGCGTTGTAGTCGGCACCTGTGAGTTTGAGCGGTGGTTCGCCGAGCTCGGCTTCACAGAGAAGGAGGAGACCAGTGTTACCGGATTGGTATGAGCAGCAGTAGCCTGCGGATTTGGAGGACATATCGGCGAGGTAGACGCCTTTACCGAACATGTAGCCACTGACGGGAGCCTAGAAGCAGTTAGTAAATACGGAGAGACACTAGAAGACAAGGAGTGGCGGCTTACCTCAGGTGGAGCAATACGAAGACCTTGTGAAAGGATACCACCGAAATTGGTAGCTCGACTGCCGTGCCAGAGAAGTCGACGATTCTTGTTGTTGATTTTGGAATACTTAGAATCCTCGAAGCGGTCGTACTCACCATTTCTTTGAATGCGGAATATGTCTTGGACTTGATATCTGGTGCCATGCGTATGTCCAACAGACTTGGTCAGGTAGTCTTGGAGTTCCTTGAATTCGGCCGACTTAGGATCAACGGGATCCATAGCTTGCATGCCAAGGCCATCGTATTGTCGGTCAAGCAAAGCTACCTCATCGTTTGTCTGCTTACTCTTCTTCGCATTCTTCATGAGGTCGTTGGCAAGTTGCATGTCTGTTAGTGCCTCAAGAAGCTCAATTTCCCTCTTGATGGAGTCCATGGTGGAAAGAACTGGTGGCCTGGAACTTCGGCTGACGACATGTGGAACAAGGGACAGATATTGGTTCGATAGATCGCTAACCCGACTGTAATTGGCTGTACCACCAACGAGGGCAGAAAGTTGCTTGAGCACATCGTATCCTCTCATCAATGAGGTTTTGCTAAGCTTACCAAGAGGCATCTTGTTCGCATCGTAGCTGAACTCATTGAGGGTGGCATTGAAGTACTCCTGATTGAAGATCAACTTCAGAAGTCGCTGGACAGGTTCAGGCAATTTAGACTGCACAATCTCTTCCTCCTCTTCTTCTTCATCATTTGCTTCTTCTTTGATTTTGTTTCTCTTATCGCTTCCGGGTAGCTCATCAGCCTCGTCGTCATCGTCATCTTCGTAGCTTCTCTCGATGAAGACGTATTTGTTGCTCTTCATTTCACCATGACGATTGTCCCAAGTATTGCCGGTCTTCTCCTTGAATTTCTTATTGAACTCAGCCAAAGCGTAATTGAAATCTCCAGTACCAAGCATCTTCGACTGACCAAACTCCCCGACTCGACCCCATCGCGTCCAAGTCCACCAAAGGCCAGGATTGTTGCCTTCCTGAAGCAATTGCATTCGATAGAACTTGTTGGCGTTCTTGCCAGCATTGCTCTGGTTCAAGGTCACATCGTAGATGGTACTATCATCAGCAATGTGGACCCTGTACCTGGTGGATGCAAGGCTCTCATCTAGTGGAATATTGAGGGCAAGATTCTTGGTAACATTCATGGGCTTGTTGACATTTGTTGCGGTCTTCTTGCTTTCCGGCTCGTTCTTGTCAGTCGTTGCCACCTGATCTTCTTCTTCGTCATCGCGCTTGCGTTTCTTACTTTGAGGTTTCTTCTTTGCATAGGTAGTGGTGCCATCTTCTCCAGCGTCGTGGTCATCAAGCGGCTTTGAACTCTTGGCATCTGAAGTGCTGTTTGCTGCAGTTGTTGCATTTCTATCATGTAAGAGGTAACCTGTCGAATCCACAGGACCATGGCCTTCCAGAGCCTTCTCGAGCCACTCAAAGCTGACAATGTTGATGCTGTCGTTATCCTTGGCGTCCTTGACCTTCTGGTTAGCTTTCTTGTACTGGGCTTCAGTCACAACCAAATGTGTGCATTCAGTGACCTTGGTAACGAATTTTCCACCATTCTCGCCGATGTCCTCTTTGGCTTGTGCATAAGTCCGTCCGCCCAGGGCATCTGCTGCAATTGAGTTGCCGCCGAAAGCGATTGAATGGTCCTTCAATGAGGGGACTTTAGCTGCTGCTCGGGCGTTTGCTTTTCTAGGTGCCATTCTTGCAAGAGCTATTGACTGAGGTGTAGGGAAGATGCAATGTTGGCCATACAGACAGAGTATGAAGCAACAGTAAACAAAAAGCAAAGCTGTAGGTGGTTAATAAGCTACACCGGTTAGTGAGTGTTTCAGGAAGAAGCAGGCAACTTCCAACGCTATGTGGATCGGTCAGGCACGCGTGCCTGGCGTGGGTCACGGAAAGCACGCGGTGTCACCTGTTCTTTCTCAGATTTGCAAAGACTACCACTCTGACACAGTCAAATTTGATTTGGTGATGCTTTCATTGTCTTAGGAATTGCATAGGTGTGATCAGATGTTAACCTTTCTACCTGCCAACTCCCCACCGTGACACCTTTCTGGTTGGGGACAAGGGACAAGAGCGCCTGAGAGTTGGCTGTTTGTAGCTTTGTAACCATACCTAGGTAAGTTTTGTCTATCATAACGTTTCCGCATTACCCACACTCATGGAACGCATGTTCTACACTCCGAACTCATAATCCCACTCCTACGTTGTTTCCTTTTTGATCCGCTGTCTAGCCTCTCCCGTCGGCTCACAATATAGCCAAAGTACAACGAAACACAAAAACCCACCAATGATCGTCCATAAACCACTGATCCACGGCCACGCCTGAGTGATCCTGAAGCTCCTTGGCCACTCGTCGTGCGCGAAGTGCCGCACAGTGACTTGCTTCTTCTCCTCAACATACGTGAGGAATGGGCGCTTGTAATTAACTTTGAAGGCGAAGATGCCGTGTTGGTCTGGAGTTCGGAAGGTAGCACTGTAGATTGTCGAATTCGGAGTCGTAGAGAGGGGTGTTAAAGCGAGGCGGTGGAAAGGCGAGAGCATGCTGAATTCGAGTTGGACTGCATCAGTCGGTGGTGCAATATAGGGCTTGTAGTGGTCGAAGTCCCAGGTTGAAAGTTCAATCGAGAAGGACTGTAGCATGTCAGTAGTCTGCAGTGCGGCATCAGCGGAATGGCACTTACCACGTCCGTCTTGATCCTGTAGATTTCAGGATCAGGAAGTCCAACCTGGGTTGTATTTGACACTGGTTTGGAGGCATCGAGAACTTGATGGTGCTCAATGCGGCCGACCTTGAGAACGCCTACCTCCTTGAATGTCCAGGCGGTCAATTGTTTCGCGAACTCCCTGTTAACAGTCTTGACATTCTTGCCACCAGGTACTTGCACATCAGCACCGAACCACTTATCTTGCAGCATCTCCAACGATCCGAGAACGGTGAATCGAGCCGAGTTTCGTGCCTGCAGGGCTGAGATCAATGAGATTTGTGACCCAGTCGCAGAGACATCAGTTTCGCTGTCCGCATCCTCTTTCGGGTTATGCACATAAGAGGTCGCTGGAGCCTTGAGAATTGGTGCAATAAGAGGACTTGTGTTTCCAAGCGTTTGGCCGACGGCTTTCGGTACAGCGAGCAGTCCATCTCCTCCAAAGAAGTTTACAACGTCCGGACGGAGTGGGCCTGGCCGAGAAGCAAGTACGACATTGTGGTTCTCAGAGCTGGAAAGTGTATCGTAGCTGAAATGATCCACGACCTGTGAGGTTCGATCGGAGGGCAAAGCGATATCAAATTCAAGAAGAAGGCTTGAAATGGCAGCTGGTGTGGTTGCTTCGCTGGAGAGTGCTAGTAGGATGTTTCCGCCAGCGTTGGTGTAATCGAGGATATTCTTGGGTGTTAGGTTCGGTCCATAGCCTCATATATCTGTCAATAACCACTCTCGCTATAGGTTCGCTTCACATACCTTTCGACTTTGGTGGGAGAAGGATAACATGGTCGTAAGCAGGTGCACCCAGCTTAAACAAAGACAACGACTCGGTCTTCGGCGATTCAAAAGACAATTTGAAGGACCTTGCTATAGACGCAGGATTAGCATCCCCTTCGACCTCTCTATACCCATAATACATTCTCACATTCAAGATCCGCCCAGAACTGGCTGTACGAGTCCTTCTCAGCTGAATCCTCAAGCACAACCAACACTCGATCGCCCGTAGCACTTTTCGCCTGAACTACTGCAAACGCCGTCCATATCAGGACGCATAACGAACTAAACAGCCGCATTGTGTGTTTTGTTGGCTGTTACCGGCAGCCTTTGAACGTCAACTTCGACTTGAAGCCCGTACAGAGGAGACGTGTTCGACTTTCGCTCCAAAATCCATGCCAAGCATTTTCGTACCTGAACCTGCGGAGTGACGGATCTAACAAGCATCGACAACAGGTGAGATCGCGATTCTATTCCACCTCAACTTTCGACAGGCTGCCCTCAGTCCTACGCACAAACGTCGGTCGCAACTATACACAAGTCCGCTTCGGCAGCTACAAGAGGAAGAAGAGAGTGATATCTTTGGATTTGCGCGTACTACGACCCCCACGACCACCGAGGGCAACCTCCACCGATATCAAGGTCCCTTGCAACGACAAATCTCAATTCTTTCCGCGCAGAGCAGCTCGAAACCCTAAGATCTCATTCTACAGCTCTACAAATAAGAACAGTCTGCCGCAGCCATGTCCTCCGCCATCCCTCGCACCTTCTGGTCCAGTCCGCTCCGCTACCTCAAATGGGCGTCCTATGAAAAGCCAGCTATATTCTACAGCATCGTACTCGGTTGTCTTGGTCCTGTTGCTCTGGTTGGAATACCACCTCTGCGGAGACTGGCTGGTGACGAAGACCCACCAAGAATTCCTTTGACTTATCCAAGTGAGTAGACACAGAGCGAAAAATGGATACCTGCTTTGCAAAGAGCTTGGTGGAATTTATTATAAGAGGGATAGAGATTTGCTAACGTTCTGTGTAATAGTACCGCAAGGACCAAGGAAGATCCCAGAAGGTTACGACGACTAGAGCACATTATCGTGGCGGATGTGGTGAAGCACGAAGTCGAGGAGGGTGTGTACATACACGAACAGGGCGTATTGATGGTGTTACGAAACTCGTTAGCTGATATCAATTTGATTACTGCATTCCAGCTTGTTCGGAGCTATATGTATAAGCTTGTGTGCCACTGAGCTCCTCTGTGCATTCAAATTATGGTCGTTCTCCTGTCCTTCATCGAGAGCACTTTCTGTGGTATGAAGCTGAATGCGTGCCTAGTGCTGGATACGAGCATACAGGGGAACGCATTGACCTCACCGTATCCTTGTATGCTGTCGTTAGCACTCTTGACGTTCACCTCTGCTATCATCATTGTTGACATGGAATTGTGTAGAAAACATCAAGCAGCATCGTCTTTTCCGTCAACGTGCGCAACTTCAGGACCATTAGTATCTCTTCTGTTGTCGGTGACTGTCCATTCACCACCATCATCTTCCGATGCCATGTTGTTCTCGACAGCCTGCTTCGAGTCCTCGGCAATGTACCACGGATAGTCCTCCTTGTTGATGACGGCACATGTCAACCACGGCTTGTCATATCCCAGATTCGCGGGATCCACGTGAGTTCGAACCACCATCAGATCTTTGACAAAGACCTTGACCTCCTCCTTAAGCACGTTCATGTGCGCTTCAAACACACTGCATGCCTTGTTGCTCATGGGAAAGTACTGGTGGAATGTGGTCAAATCTTCGTGGTTCAGATATGCATTGCCTCCAATTGCAAATTTTCGATAGTAGTCGTATCCTCCATCATCAGCCAGTCGGGTCTGTCCATCATTTCCAGCCTGTGCCATATACTGTCGGAAGAGAGGAAGAGCCATCCACATATAGATGTCTGCAGCGTATGCGGTGCGATGGGGCTTGTCTGCATGGTTACGGTAAAGAAAGGCTGGATAGTGACCAGCAATGCGTATTTCGATTGCTCTCTTGGCAAATTCCATTTCTTTCCACTTTTTCTCACAAAGGTCGTAGAGCGCCTTCGACATCTCCTTCTCGTTCTCCCACTTCCATCGACCAACGATATGGATGACGGCTTCCTTGAATATCGCAGGAGATTGAATACGGATTGCAAGTTCAGCCCAGCCGGTTGGATTGCTTGGAATTGACTTCCATAATACCTGGTCTTGTCGCATGAGAGCCAGATCGACCACCTCTCGGATGTGCTCCAACGCTTGAATGTCTTCGGCGACATCGACAAGTCTGTGGCAGTCTTCCACTGTCGCTGCGAAAGTGGAATCATCAAAGTTAGGCTGGATGTCATAGAAGCAGCCAAACAACCAGTCCCAACGCTTATCCAGGTCTTCATTACCAACGCCAAGGTTAGGACCTCGGGGAGGATATTGATGGTCGCGAATTCTACCACTGTCCGTGAGACTCTGTGGCGACGTCAGTATGCAGCGACAAAGACAAAGGTAGCAAGACTCACGATAGGAATGAATTGGCTCTAATCTGGGTTATGCGGAGGCACGAAGTAATGGAAGCGCCAGGCAGCACACTCTGCTCTTCGCGCGGCTGCGTTTAGTTTGGTAGCGGGCGTGAACTCGAGGAGATCTCTGAACAGGGCTGACTTCTGTCGCAGAACTTGCAAATGAAGTTTATAGATCTTGCTTGTAGACACCACGATATAGACTTCGCCGTCTGTGAAGTTCGGAAACTCTGCGGCCGAGTGAACGACCGCCATACTTGAGTATAGTCCGTGTTCGTGACAGATGAAGAATTTGAGGATTTAGCACGTGGTAGAAATGAGAATTGTAGTACAGACGCGGAGTACAGTGCGTGTAAAGGTATTTGAGGAAGCCGCGTCTTTGATGTCGTCTGTACGCGTCTTTTCCTCCCATTGTAAACTCTTATTGAAAGCACTGCTCCGTATCAATTGCTTCGCCGATGATGCAAATGTGAAATAATGCTATAGAACTGCTCCTACTGTCGAAGCTGTGCACACATAAACATTTCGACCTGACAAGTTAGATGATCTGGGAAGATTTCCTCACATCCAACGAAACACTTTCTTGTCACACAAAAAAGGATCGAAAGGAGCGTGGATACGTTAATAAGCAGTTTGTTCTGGCCAAAGCAGGGACCTGTAAGAGTGTATTTAACGGGTCCAAGAGGTGTGAAACTGATTGCCCCCCAAGTCTTGTCAGGACAAGCCAGTATTGCGAGCCCAACGAAGCATTTAGGGCAGCAGGTGAGTAGTGTACCAAGTCGACTTGCTGCTGACTGACCACATCCTGGTAGAGGCAAGTAGAATTCTCTGACGTCCACAACTGCTTCGCGTGGTTATATTCAAAGGACCTGTTCAGCGAAATCTACTTCACACTTGTCAGCATGCAGAGTTAAATCAAGCACATTCCATAGCACTCGATGCAGCATAGATGATTTTCTTAGAAAGAGCCATCGACCACCAACCACGCAGCACAAATGAGAAAAATGCGAATTGGTTAACAGATCCTGGGGGCCAAAACGGAGGTCGAGCATAAATGTGTAGAAAAAGTTCTAGTGATTATCAAGTCCGGGGCAATTCGGCGCGCAGCAAAAGCTCATAACATTACTCGTTTGTGTAATGGTATCCCTATCGTTCTCCTCGCCACATTTCTCTCCATACAGCATTGACATAATGGATGGTGCAAACATGCTGACAACCAGTCTCTCGGGAACTCCTCGCGAACTTCAAATCCAGTATAGATGCCAGCAGGGGAATTTCGGCCAGTACTTTGCTCCAAACACCTGGCGGTATCTCGGCATGCCCGAATATGGGTAGCCACCCAAGTCCTAGGCAAAAAGTCTCCATAATTGGGACACATTATTGTACGACTCTCGAAGCGTCAAACTGTCAAACAGAGCGCGACAAGTGGTGAAGTAGAAACAGACCGAGGCACAAGGAGACTCCGGGCTTGGGTTATACTCGATCTGACGTCCATATGGATGGTTAGTGAGTGGATGATAATCCGTCGGAGCCAAATGTAGTGATTCATGCATAGCTGCAAGGATAAGCACACCTTTACAATGAAATTATCATCGATGACGAGCCCTTGGCTCTGGTGGATAGCCATAACCGGGGTCACGTACAATATTTCCTCGTGGATCTGTGTATGCACCTGCGGGGATAGAGGGTGCTGACGGTCGGACAGTAACGGAAGGATAAGCCGCGGAAGAATAAGCTGGGGTCCTGCCAGATGGAGGCGTGGAATTGCCAGGCACGTAGCGGGGATCAACTCCAGGAGGTGGTGGTTGTGTATTTCCAACGGGATAGTAAGCAGGATACGTGGATTCCGGAAGATAGGCGGACGACACAACGGGTGCACGTAACCTTGGCTCATCCGGATGACGGGGAACAAAGCGGTCCTCTGGCTCGTCAACCACCATCTCATCACCACCATAGCGAGTTTGATCACGATAAGTGGCGAAGGAAGCTACCACTAGTCAGCGTGCATTGTCTTCTGAGGGTCTCGAAGCACAAACCTGGTGCTCGGTTTCTGCGAGCTGCATTCTCTTTTTCGCGACCATATTTGTCGCTGTCCTCTTTCAGAGACGTGATCATCGCCTATGCATAATCAGCAAGGATGTTAGGGTCGCAATGCAGTTTTGCCTCACTGTAGTCAAAGCTCGATAAGCCCGTATTATGTAACCGCGTCGTCCCTAAAGATGGCGTCAGTGACCGGGTCGATATACCATGGTGTCTGTGGACCATACATCTCCATGGGTACCGGGTTTACAAGTGGCATCCTGTCCGAGGTATCTGCAGATCTCGGATTGAATGACCTCTCGATCTATACCTTCTCCTGGGAGGAAGTACTCATTGTAGCTGGGCCTTGGTTCATCTCGGTTACGACCAGGGTCTATCACGGGACGGATGCGTGCCGGCATTTCATCAAATTCGCCCTCATAAGGAATTCTCCGGGCTTCTCCAGTAGGACGAACCGGAGCATAGGCAGCTGGACGAGCATCATACATATCCATGTCTTGGTCTCTGTCTTGTTCACGTTCCCGAGCAACTGGTATGGCTCTGATGGCTCTCGGATCCTGGCGGAGGGGTGCCCCTTGGTTCGCGGCTCTTTGTTCACTTCTTGATAATTCCGGGTCTGGCATACGCATAGGTTGTCGTGGGTCCATTTCCATTCTCCGATCTGCCGAACGTACTTCTCTGTCTCTCAGTTGTTCTCGAGGAAGTCTTGTGTCCCTAACGTCTCTCTCTGGTCTTATTCGTCTTGTATCACGGCCGTATTCAGGCTCATCAGCGTAGTGGGTAGGCATGGTGAGAGGCTTCGAGGAACGAAGAGTATATCAGCGACTCGTGGAGAGTCTGCTTGGCAAGTGGGCACAACCAGGCGCAAGCAGAGGTCAGCGGTAGACCAGTCAATGGGTGCGACAAATAAGGCAAGGGCGTTCCTGTGGGATACTCCTAGGTTGGGCGTCCAGGTTGAGGGGAGAGACCAGTCAAGTCCTGCGGATTGCTCCAGGTGTATCGCCAGGCGCTGTTCGTGGAGCGATAGGCCAATGCTGAGCAAGTGAGCTGTCCTTGCAGTGAAGCGTATGAAAACCAGAAGGACTTTACAACACGTCGAGACACCGTTCAACGCCTGAGTGCCCAATGACGCATTCGTAGAATTAAGCGAGCGCACAGCGAGTCGTTTGTCTAAAACAGAAGTTTGCGCCCTTTAGAAGTTCACGGAGCCTCCAGATACCAGTACCAAGGAAGGAATAGTCAACTTTATTGTGAGCACGACGGATGCGACAGAAGGGCAAGATAGACGATTTCGATGTGAAGTGAAGTTTGATGAAAGAGTGAAAGTGGGATAGGTAAGCGTAGGCGGCCAACAATTTGGCTTGTCGGGCCACAATTGTGACTCGTCGCAGGCGGCAAAACTTAAAGGAGCGGACTTCGACAAGCACTGGAATCTGTTGCAACACTGGCTGCAGGTGGCCAGTAATGACCGCCGCCGACCATTTTCCAAGCCCCATTGTGCCAATACTTCACTACAGCCGTTGTTTTTTGGCCGGGCATGTGCTTTCTACAATCTCATTCGTTCAATTTTCACTGCTCGTGGCGCCTGTGCTCACAAGACCATTGCCATTCATGACGCTCCTGGCTTCGGGTCTTACGGGCCACCGCCGGGGTCAAGCACTACCTACCGTCAACTTCCTGGAAGTACAATACCCAGATCCTGCTGTTGGTTTCAAAGACGATGCCTGACCGTGTTTGGCGGGCATCACATTAGCCGATGGATCCTACTCAGCTTAGAAGATCGCCAATCCCGTGCCAAGTGTCAGAATGTTCCGTGCAGCTGGGCGTGCGCTATCGACGAGAATGGAATCCCAGGAGCGAATGAAAGGTAAGGGAGCACGACACTAGAGCAAAGATATTGGGCAGCAATGCTCAAAAAAGACATTCGACTGGCAATCCTGCCTCCACAAACATCGATCTCAGGAGAAGGCATCGACACCACATCAAACAGTAAGAAAGCAAGCTTCATTAAATTTAGCGGATAACGTACCAAGTACAGCAGTTATCCATGCTGTTGATCAAGATATTACTAATCAGTGGATATGGTATCGAATGTCAGTCCTGGTTTCTCGCAGCTAGGGTGGCTGCTACGGAAAAGTTATTGTTGAGGTCAGGTAGAGCTGTGTAAAGTCGAATTCCGCTCCGGTTACTCGAACCCTCACCAGTGTCTATATTCGCACGACGGCAGGTTGCAAGATTGCATGCTACACAGAAGCAAGGCAATGCAATTCCGCAGCTCGCGGCACAATAGTAGGACTGCAGCGTAAGCGGTACACTGATTGAACATACAATATCGTCGTCGCACGGTTCGGCGTGCAGCTTCACAAGCCTCGTGACCATGTTCTAACCGGCTTCGATCAAACGAAGTGTCGTCGCACAACGCTATAGCTTCGAGCTCACCTGCTGGACTCTGAAACCTGTGCGTGGTGTATGCAATCTCAATCCGTTCTCCAAGCCGATCACAATCTCCTGGCTGTTCAAACTCAGGAGCACGCCTTTATCGTGATGCGAAAAGCCCGAGTCTGTTGGAAAGACCTCAACCTGGTCGCCTTTTCGCAATTTTTGCGGCTCACCATGTTCGATATCGCCTTCACTTTCTGCGAAATTTGATGCAAGAATCTGCTCTGCAGCTGCTTTTCCTTTCAGAGACGTAGGTCGCGGCCCACTTGACTTGGCTGATTTCACTGCTTGATCGAATCTGTCGATGTACGCAAAGACCTTTGGGAAGCTTGATTTTGAAACCATCTCTTCAGGCAGCGCTCCCTTGAGTGTAAGCAGCCAGTGCACAATCCAGATTGCTATAATCAGGATTAGCATATGCATTAAAACGAGTTGATGTGGCTGACGGAGCTAGCAAGTAACTGACTCACCTTCAATATCAGCTAGCGTTGGCTGCTCCGTCTTCAAGACCCAGTTCCTTCCATCTGCCAGTAGTGTATTCTCAAGAAACGAGTATACACCTCGAACATAAGCCAGTGCTTCTGGTCGATTTTTGTCGATCGTCTCACGGTTCCACGACCGTCCACTGAATTGTTCTCTGTCCTTGGCAAATTTAGAGTCGTTGAGGATAGGCATATCACTAGGCATTGTCTGCGTGGCTTTCACGAACATAGCTTCGACATGCCATGTCTCCAACAACTTCTGCAATGCCTGGCCTTCAAGGGTGGTGGCACCAATCTTGCCTTCAGGGAACAACTCCTCCAGTTTTCTCAATATGAGGCGTGTATCACAATAAACATCCTTGCCAATGGTCATGAACGGGATTCTTCTGTACGCGATTCCGATGGCATCGCGATCTGGACGAGGAAGATATGGTGGTTGCTTTACCTCCGCGTATGGCAGCTGGCGGAGGGTCAGGTACCATAATACTTTCTTTGCATATGGTGAGAACGGGTAGTGGTAGAGCTTGATGCTGCGGTCTGAATCTTCTGCCATCCTTTCGAAGAAGTCTTTTGCTGGCAACGAATTCTAGTGTCTCGTCAAACGCTCTTAAGAATGTCTCGAATAGCGATATGTAGATCTATATAGGTATTGTCAAGCGGGAAGCAGAGCACTACATTAGCTAGAAGCGAACCTCGGCATCTCCCAGCGTTGTATCCGTACTTGTTCCTACTTCACACCTCCTACATCTTCTCATATTTGCTTCTTTGCTTGATTCAGATATACTCACCAGAGAGGAGCCTGTGTCCCGTCAACAGTTCTACGATGCCGGTTATGCCTGTGGTGCTGGTAGTACTGGTTTTGAGCATGGAACAATAGAACACAGATACGAACAAAACTGGTATAGCGCCCGCGGAACACTAACTTCTTGGCGACAAGCACTAGTCTCAATCGGGCGAGCCTTTACAGTACCATCCTGCAATCTCCCTCCTCTACAGAAGAAATATTGGAGCAGAGGACTAAAGCTTGACCTATAGAACGGACTCTCTCAAGCGATTATAGTGATTGAAAGTCTGTGTGGCTTATCGCGGCCAGCATCACCACAGACAAGCAAGAATCGTTCTTGATCGGCGGATCCAATCACGATGTCATGATTTGACGCTAGTTTCAATACATTCGGACCTTAGGTTCTTACTCAAGGACTCCAGGAAGACTGCCCAAAGCACCACAACTCACACTCCCATCACAGTCACTAGTACGTGAATGAAAGAGTCAGCTACAAGATCAACTCCAGCATAGCATAAACACCTCCCACTCCCAATAAACATTGACCTTCCCAGCCAAGCACAAAACCAGCTATATTATGGCTAACAGGTTCATCCTCGGCCTCCTGGGCGCCAACATCGGCCTCACAGGTACATCCCATATCCCTCCCCTACCCAGCCCACTTAGCCTCCCAACATCCCTACCTAACCATCTCCAACATCCAGGCTACCTCTTCTACCACAACAACCAAAAGCACGACTTTCTCTACGAAGAAATGGAAGCCCGAATGGATGAAGTCGAAGGCACGCTCCGCGGCCACATCGGTTTGATCGAAGACAGTCTGAAGCGCATTGAGGAGAGGATGGAGGGGAAGAAAGTTACTGGTGGGTGGGGGCAGGGTATGTCGGCTGAGGCGGAGGAGAATTATGTGAAGAGGGGGAAGAGTGAGAGGGGGAAGTAGATGTCGTTAGGTAGTTCTTTATATTGGCAGGCTTAGGGTAGCTAGTTGTCTTGTCTTTCGTGTTTGTTTGTGCAAAGATGAGCTTTGTGGTTGTGTTGCTTGATAACATCGAAATGAATGGTGCGAGCGATCATGTAGCTGTTTTAGGCTAGCTTGACCACCGAATGTAGTAACCATTTACAAACATCACACCCCGTTCCTATACTTGTGCCGTTCCAATTCCTCTCACCTACGTCCACACACACTCCGGGAAGCTGTCCATCGCAGCAGTCAAATCGACATATCGCACTAACACAATACTCAAGAAAGTGCATAGCTAAAGAAACAGCAAGTCAGGCACCCAATACCCAACAATACTGATGTCATAAGCTCCAACACCACACCATATCACCACGTTCCTCTGTCTACATCTCAAAAAGCAACCACCAAACAAGACACAACCTACCACACCAACAATGTCCGAAGGACAAAAACAACGCCTCCTGCGCGTAACCTTCCTAACCTACCGCAACCCCAACCTCACCGAATCCGAGTTCCACCACCACTGGACAACCGTCCACGCCCCCAAAATCTCCGCCCATCTAGCCAAACACGGCGTCCTATCCTACAGACAAGTATTTCATCCCCCAGCCAACCTTATGATCCGCCCTTCCTTCCCGTCCACTCTCACCTTCCTCCCAATCCACATACTAACCCAAAGTAATGTTCGTAGTATCACACCCCCTCCTCCCTCCGCCAATCCTTCACAACATCGCTCCCCAGCCTCGGAAAAGACAGCACTTCAGCCATCGACTACGATGGTTTCGTAGAGCTGCTTATGCCCGATCTGGCGTGTTATGAGCGCGCGCTGGCGGACAAGTATTACGCTGATGTTGTTGCGCCGGATGAGGCGTACTTTGCGGACATGGGAAGGAGTAAAGTCGTCGTTGGGTGGGAGGAGGTTTATGTTCTTGATGGGAGGGTCGTGAATACTGCGGAAACGGGGGCGGAGGGGAAGAGTTAAAGCTCGAAAGGGAGGATTTGCTAGTGTTTGGTTGGATCGAAGTCTTGTATTGAGGCTGAAAGACTTGTATTTTTGACCAAATGTTGGGCATGACGGGGAGCTACCTGGTTCCGGTCATGGCTTTCATTCTGGCTTCGGCAGCTCTGGCTCTTCTTTCTCGTTCTAATTTCATTCTCATTTCTGGTGTCATGCCTCTTGTTTGCTCTTCCTGTTTGTCGACCCAGGTCTTCTCGGGAGGTGCACCATTTAGTGTCTTGCCTGCACCCGCCTTTTTCTCAATCTTTCCGACTTTGCGATCTTCTTCTTCTTGCCGGATTTTGTCAAGATCAGCTTTTCGTCGCTCAGCCTCTGATGCGTTGGCTTCCGTTTGCTCGCGCTTTGCTTTCGCTTCCGCGTCTTCCGGACTCAGTGCAGATGGAACGTGTGCTTTGTCCCAGTTGAAGGCGTTTTCGCCAAGCATATGGCGTGCTACACGGAAGGCATCGTGCGTCTTGCTGTCACCAGCAATGTCATAGGGAGCCTTGCCGTCTCCGTTGGTTATGGTTGGGTCTGCATCGGCTTTTGTGAGCAGTGCTGTGACAACCGCGGCGGCATTACTCGAGGCTGCTAGGTGGAGTGGTGTTGGTGCATGATGATTCGAACCCTGTTCTGGTGGATAGAAAGGAAAATTACCAGAGATGTTATTCTTCTTGAGGTAAAGGAGGATGCCTGGAGCTTTTGATCGCCGAATTAGATTTTGGAGTTGTGAAGTATGGAGAAGGGCTTCTTCCTGTTCTGGTGTGAGTTTTGCCTGAGCAAGCTTGGGTTTTTGCTGTGGTTTTTGTGGTTGCTCAGTCAGTTTTACGGGTTCCTCTTCAACCAAGTTGTCGACTTTCGCCCTCGTCAACTCCTGGAAGGCTCGGATTAGTTCATTTTGCGTGGCACGTCGTGTGCTGAACGGGAATCCTCGTAATCGTCTATCCTTTGATGTCAGAACCTGCCCATCGTACGGTCCGAACAGAGTATGGCGATTTTGACTTCCTGTTGCACGAATGAATATCAATTCAGCGGAGTCAATCATACTCTTCCATTCTGCCAGCAGGTTTCTTATGTCTACCACCAGAGCTGCCTCATTCGCTCGCCGTATCGAGCTTCCTACTGAATGAGCATTACCCTTGGCATTATCGTTAGCTGATTGAGAACCACCTTGTTTCCTTCTAGTAGTGTATCTGTGGAAGGTCTTGTGCGCTTTGACAACAGCATGTCTCTCTTCGACTCCGCCATGACCTTTTCGAATCTCAGGCGCCAATCCTATAACAGCAGCGGCAAAGTGACCACCACCAATCATGCACAGAAAAAAGTGCGGATCTGTCGATGCAGATGAACCAGATTGCGCAGTACCGCTGTGCTTGCCATGTATTGGTTGAATTTGTTTTCTCTTCAAAACATCGACAATGCTTGACTGCGCAGCATCCTGCTCCTCGTTAGATAGTACCGCCCGATATATGCCTAGTCCCATTCCATTGGGTAATTTTGGACTCGTCAGCCAGTACATTGGCGCATTGCCAGGTCCACGCTTCCGAGAGGTGTTGTTTTGATTTTCTTCATCGTTCTGTGATATCCGTGCCTGCCTCTTTAAGAGTGCGGTCAATGTAGTATCACTAGATTGAGGATCTTCATCGTCTGCTTCTGATTCGGATTCAGAACCAGATATCGATTCGTCGAGTTCTCCAATCTTCTTGACAAAAGTAGCCTCGTCAATAGGCGGAAGTTGTTTTATCTGGAGTTTCAGGTTGTACCTGTGAAAATCCGATCGCACATGCTGCCGCTGGTCGTTGACATCTCGGAAAGTAGCTTTACATAACGTACATGCTATAGATGAAGATAATCCGTCCTCGTTGATGGTCCTTTGTGTAGGGGTAACCACAGGCTGGGCTTCTATTTCCTCTATCCTTCGCGATGCATTCGTTGTCTGGAGCGTCAGGGTTTCGATAAGTTCTGGGGGTAGATCGTAGACGTAGAGAGGTCTTTTTACGTAGGGTGATATCTCTTCAGATTTGCCCGCCATGGCTGCAATGTGTGTAGCGCACGCGAAGGATATAGAAGTCAAATGTGTCTTGACTTTTTTCGACAAAACGCGTTCGGATCGTTCGACGATCACCATTTCTGACACTACGTCACTTTTTTCGATTGAGTCATTGAACATGTCCACCGTTTGCTCCGTTTGCTTCACAACCTAATGAGGGCGTGGAGGGGTGGGGCATGCGAACGTGCTGTGCTCTTAAAGAGACTCCCGCGTTACTGACAGGTCAACAAGTGATCGCAGACTGGACAAAAGGACGTTGAAGACTTCGAGCATATAGATGGATATTTATTGTTATGCGGCAAATGATTGATTCTTCCATTTGCCAATGTGTGAGTGGAGGTAGGCATATAGGCATGCTTTGTTGTTTGATGATACATATCCCGAGTGCAATCCAGAACCTTAGTTTTCTCGATTGAATATAGGATCCCATCTCTTCCAGACATATTCAGCACCTTTTCATCTGACTCAGGGTGACGAAGCTCTAATCCATACAGAAGCATCGCTATTCGAGCTAGGGTCAGAGACAAACTCTTGGGAGGACATCGGTACTCGATCGCGATGTCACGCACAGAGGCTTAATGCTGGCCGAAATCCAATGGCAGATCTGAGCCATACATACTCTGCTTCGCTCGGATTCGTGCAAACGATAGAGTCATTCGCAGTTGAACATCGTATGCATCAGCATCATTGCCACTATCACACCTCATAGTGCCCAACAATCGTAATCGTAGCAGACTTGACGGATATACTTGCCCAAAAGACTTGCATCGAGCATTATGCTGCTGAGGTCGGTTGTGGTAATACTGAGCAGGGAGTCATGCAACCTCTAAGCTCATGACACATCGCACATCGTAGATGAATGATGCGCACATGCTCCTACTCTGTTCGGGGACACTCCCAATTGTTATATGATTAGAGCACTTCTTTGCACCAAGTTGGTGTTATAGCCCTCTTGATTCACTTAAATCGATTTTGACTTCATCTCCACTTCTCTCTTTCACAGTCTCGAAAGCAGGTTTTCCTCCATACAGCTGTGATGGCTTCTTTGTAGGAAGTGATTCGATTGTTTGCCCAGGTGCAAGCACGTTTCCGTCTGTACCTGCCTCGAGTTCAATGGATGTAGAAACAGGTTGATTACCCCGAAAGCGCTTGCGCATATCTACCATACCACGCTTGCAATCTCGAAAGCCGCGCTGTAATTGCTGGCACTGTATAGGGAGGGTATCTTTAAATGGCGGGGAGAGACATTCTAGAGGAGTGTGGCGTTCGACCATAATGCAGTCGGAATTTTGAAGGCACGCAGCGAGCGCATCTCCTACAGCGATAGAGTCAGTAATTGTCGTTCAGCTTTCGGAGACGGTCGGAATGCCTACGCAGTTCTCTGCACGAGGATGGCATGGTGGGCACGTGGTTGCGTTCGTTAAATGAGGATGGAACACAGGCTGGTCGTTATTGAGATTGTGGCATCGTGCTTTTAGAACAGACTTTACTTCCAGTTGTGAACGGACAACTTCGAGTGGCGCTGTGCTCAGTTATTACGTGCCTGCGTGCTTCGAAAAGCGATGTCTGGATCTGGTGGCCATTATGGTATAGACGGAAGCTCGACATTTTGGTATACGCTAAGATAGTTAGACAAGGCTGCATTTGCAGCCTGGTTCTGCTCAGATCTAAATTTCGAACTCTAAATTACTGTACTGTACTGTACTGTAGATCTGGGATCCAGTTTTGGTAGGTTCTAGCAACACGGTATGTTGTATGTACTGGCACTCGTGTTCATTAATGAGATAGGTCTTTCCTACACATTAAACAAACGATCGCAGTCGAGTTGAGAAATACCATACAGCACTGTAAGTCACCGTGGACATGGTTCGTCGCAATATTGGTTTTGTATTGGTGCGCTTTAACGGTACTCTGGTTGAAAGCGGCCCCATTGATTTCCATGCTAGTGGTTCACTGCACGACCCACTAGATTCCAGATTTCACTGGATCCACTGGATTCAGGTGCCCGTGGAACCCATTGCCACAGTGATCGGAGCTTGGAAACTTCCACATCCAAACTGTCTTGGAAATTCACCAGGATAAGCTCTTCAGGTTTTGTGGCCTTGTCCTGAGCATTGTGGGTAGTCCATTGCCCACGCTTATCGGTACTGATATTACCATGTACAGGACATGAATAATTTTGATGACCTTCGACCAGACACGCTCAAAAGTACAGCCTAGTCTCTTAGGTATCGTTCTGATGATCGTGCACCTCAAACATCGTGCAAACCAAGGTTGATGTATTTTCATATCAAGTGGAAGAATCGCTTCGTCCACCCGTCTCCGAGTACGGGAACATTCGGGTCTCGTTCCGCGTAATGTGTTAACCAACACCAGGAGGGATTCTCACCCCTCAACCGATGTAGCATACATGCATCTCTGAGTCGGCCATCCTACCCTCTGACTTCATGTTAGCTTGCTGGGACAAAAAGTGTACGATACCTCGTCTGGATAGAAGGAAAGAATCCGACGTGGCAATGCAGTATTGACCAATGCAACCTCTATACAGTATATCGTCTAGGTGTTATGTGGGTAGGTAAGTTCCGTTTCATTTTCATACCCGATATTCACTACAGTCCATGCGTACTGACGGACTTTGACGGGGCATACGTCGACAGTGGCTACCAGTTTCTGTTTGAGGTATTGGCGAAATTGTGCAGTGGCATTCTAACAATATCATTCTGGAGTTTTACTCTCTCTACTGTAGTTACACATGGTCCCGTTGTATAATGAACCAAAGAAATCGAAGAGGGAAGCACCGCAGAATACTAGTGTTTGTTCAGCCGCTTGAGCCTCATTACCGAATTCCGGATCTCGGCATTTTAGCGCTCTACCATCCCACTGTATACCAAGTACAGTGCACCACATGCCTACTCAAGTCATCTTGAATGTCAACTGACCAGGGACGAAGCATGACATGAACCACGCAAATCCACAATCCGGTCAGGCACGCGTACTTGGGTATCCACAGCAGTTAAGCGAGTGCCATTTCAAGAAAGGTGATGGCTTGCAGGATAATTACGTCTATCGATGTGTAGATCGTGTACTGTACTTGGTATACAATCAGCTTCTTCAGCCACGCAATTTATTTCCGGACGCCGGTCGCTGGTCGAAGAATGAAGCTACAACAACTGTACATGATACCCGTACAGTGCTTGGTGTGTTTTGGACCTTGTGATCTTCTGAACGAGAAACACACGTGTGAAGTCGACAGGCTCGGGATTGTTTAGATTATATCAAGTATGATATCGTCATCTCTATAGCGCAAGGAAAGATGCGCTTGGCACGCCGTTCGAGCCGTGCAACAGGTATCTAATGATCTCCAATAACTTTTTGCCATTGACACTGAAACTGTCAACGGCTCATCTAGGCGGCGAACTGGCGGTTGTAGCTGTACCTAGGTAGTGTTAATTGTGTCGATGATGTACCTCGTTCACGATCGGCTCGTGTCATTATTGGAGAAAGATCTCGATCCCACGGTATGATGTATTGGCAGGCGGAGCATTCGCTGTTTCATGGGGGGAAATCAACCATTTTGGCATGTATGCCAAGGAGTACTCAAGGCACATCACATCGAGGCTCTCATGGAAGCAGTGTTGACGAGTTCTGATAACACGATTAAGTGGCAAAGTCAATCTGATCTGCAGAGCAGTCATCGTCGCATCGACCGTTTCTCAAGCTACACGTCTGCCAGGGATGGGATAGACGAGGTCATGATGTACTTGCTCGGGTGCTGTTGTACTTGTTGTAGTGAATGAAAGTTCTCCTCATGTCTCTGTCTTGCCTATTAGCAGTTACTGTTCGGAACGAGTGTGCGAGCTACACTGCTGGATCATGTTCTTTGTCGCAGAGCAGAGACTCGCTGGTTGTATACTATTTTCGTCCATACAAAGCTAAATCACCTCCATATTGGCAGCCACGTCGTGAAGGTGGTTACGATGTACTATTAAATCGTGATTAGAGCCGCCTGCGTCTAACAACACGTGATAATGACTGTGCATGTATTCTCGACATCGTTGTTGGTTTGAGCTGCCGCGGGATCCAAATCGAGCATCTTTGATTTTAGGATATGACCAGATAGGGAAGTTATCATGATGTGGACAACCTCATCGCATGTAAGAAGTGTATTAGTGCAAATGTACTGTATGGTCGCAGATTGAGTTCGGGTACTCTGCAATATGATGTATATCCCCTGGCATGGTTCTTCAATTCCCACTGATGCTGCCACACGCGTTAATGGATAGAACCACGAAATCACACAAACGATTGCGCGCAGCACTGTCGGCGCTTCCGTAGTTCTAGAATCACCACAGTCGCCTGGTAATGCTTTCATTAAGAATAAGCCGTACCGACAGTATTTAGAATCAAAAGATTGGACGCACACGTGCCGAGACCAAAACGAACTTGAGGTGCCAGGCTTTGGTGGTTAGATTGCTTCGTTGAATTGCCTGAGTGAAACGTGCGCAGGGAGGACGTCGAGAGGTTGATTGACAGCCAATCATTTGTACACGTGGGTGGGAGGACGTTGAGTTTTCCTTTGTCCAAGACTCTACCAAGGAGCTGGCGCCTTGGCGAGTTGAAAAATGTCGAGGGAGGGACCGAGAAGCTGTGTCTTCAGCCCCACCTGTCAGCCCCGGTACAACGTAACTACGTTCCACAATTCGTGAACCTGCTGTACTGTACTGACCTCAACAACTCGCATTATGGCTCCCTTGATCCTTCATCAAAAAAGCAGAATTCAGCCTGCACTGGCCAGGGATCTGAAGGTCGCCTTGGCTACAAGCATGTCTACAGACGGCAGGAAGCTTGAGTATATCAGCTGTACAGTTATAATCAACATCTGCGGCGAGGTGGAGTTCGCCTCGAGGCCTCCACTACTGGAGATGTGGCCGACTGTTTTGAGTTACAAGTCCCTTTCCAGCGCTTCTATGGATACGTACGGCTACACCAACAACCTTAAAAATTTTCCAATGATGAAGGCTATCAGTGAGATTAGGCAGTTTCCGGGCACCAGGATTGGATTTCACTACCGACAAGACAACCGTCATTGGGCAAAGTAGCGACCTAGGGAGTACGCCCATACCACATCTAGGAAGGGCTGTCCGGGCCACTTTTCTTTTTCGTCTATCGTTTTTTTGCCTCGACCAGCCTATTCGATCAATCCACTCGGCGTCCATCGCAGAGCCGAATTGATACCGTAGAAAGACATACATGCGTGCTCAAAAGTCGGCCCTTCATTGGCTTGAGAAAGAGCCAAAGCTTATTTTTGCTGACGATGGTTCGATCCTTTGCTGTGTACACAAATTCATGATTAAATAGTAAAACCCCTACGTTTCCCTTCCGATGCGCTGAAACTTTTCCAAGCACCTTTGCCAACCTTCCAAGACCATTTGGCGTGCCTTGTCTCTGCTTGGCTTCCCTTGTCACCAAGCCACTGCTCCTCAGCAATACTTCTTTCTAAGCCAGTGTCCTCGACTGATTAGACCGTCGCCATGGCCATGAAAACGTCCGGCGGTAACGCCGCTTTCCACAACTTTCACAATGACTTCGCGCACGTTCAAGATCCCAACGAACGACGACGACTTGCTCTAGCTGAAATCGACAAGGCACCTTTCGGCTGGTACCATGTCCGAGCTATCGTTGTCGCCGGTATCGGTTTCTTCACTGACGCATACGACATTTTCGCTATCAACTTGGTCACCAACATGTTGGGTGTCGTCTACTGGCAATCCGCAAAATCGAACCCTGGTAAAATCCCTACAAACTCCGACACTGCCATCAAGGTTGCCACCTCAGGTGGTACGGTTATTGGACAACTCGGTTTTGGTTACCTCGCTGACGTTGTCGGACGAAAGCGAATGTACGGTCTCGAACTTATCATCATCATTTTCGCAACACTTGCTCAAGCTCTTTCTGCTCCATCTCGCGCAATGTCCGTCGTCGGACTAATCATCTTCTGGCGTGTGCTGATGGGTATTGGTATCGGTGGTGATTATCCTCTGTCCAGTATCATTACTTCCGAATTCGCTACTACTAAATGGCGAGGTGCCATGATGGGTTCCGTGTTTGCCATGCAGGGTATTGGTCAATTTGCGGCAGCCATCATCGCTTTGATCACTGCATCTGGTTTCGAAAACTCCCTCAAGACTGCCAAGGCTGTGAACAACTGCACTGGTGTCTGCCAGCTCGCTGTCGACAAGATGTGGCGTGTCATCATCGGTTTTGGTGCAGTCCCAGGTTTGATCGCTCTCTACTTCCGATTGACCATCCCTGAGACTCCCCGATATACATTCGATGTTGCACGAGATGCTGAAAAGGCTGTCGAAGATGTGAAGGCTTACCACGATGGCAAGGCCGAAGGTAAGCCTGATGAGGTTTCCCGAGCTGCTGTCCTCCAAGACTCCCGAGTCCGACTCGAGACCCCCAAGGCTTCGTGGGGCGATTTCTGGCGCCACTATGGCCAGTGGAAGCACGGCAAGGTTCTCCTTGGAACTGCTGGCTCATGGTTCTTCCTTGATGTTGCATACTACGGCTTGGGTTTGAACAACACCGTCATTCTCACCGCTATTGGATATACTGGCGGTACCAACGTTTACCACATCTTCCGAAACGCCGCTGTTGGTAACTTGATCATTGTCTGTGCTGGTGCCATTCCTGGCTACTGGGTCACTGTTGCCACTGTCGATACTATTGGCCGAAAGCCTATCCAGTTGATGGGCTTCACCATCCTGACAGTTCTCTTCTGTATCATCGGTTTTGTAAGTACACCCCCATTGATTCAAGCATATCGGCTAACTGACAAATGTAGGCTTATCACAAGTTGAGCGGTCATGCTTTGCTCGCACTCTACGTTCTGTGCCAGTTCTTCTTTAACTTTGGACCTAACGCCACCACTTTCATCGTTCCTGGTGAATGCTTCCCAACTCGATACCGTTCCACTTCCCACGGTTTCTCCGCTGCTTCTGGCAAAGTCGGTGCTATTGTCGCACAGGTAAGTCTTTCTGTCTCTCGTGAAATTTCTAGGTGCTAACAGAAAAACAGTGCGTTTTCGGACCACTCCGTGTTCGAGGTCACCCAACCACTGCCAACCCATCTCCATGGTTGAACCACGTCATGTAAGTTATTCCCCCGTCATCAACGACCATAACGATTCTAACATCACCAGGCAAATTTTCGCTTTGTTCATGTTCTGCGGTATCCTTACCACTCTTCTGATTCCAGAGACCAAGAGAAAGACCCTCGAAGAGCTCGCTGGCGAGGTTCCAGGCACAGCCAACTACGATCCTATTTCAGCTGGTCACGGTGCTGGTTACAGTGTTGGCCAGAAGGAAAGTGTTGCTGGTGACAACTCCAGCGGCGAGCGAAACATTGGCGAGAAGGCCGTGTAAAAATACTTCTATAATTGGTTATCGACGTTTTTTGGTATTACAGAGATGTGATTTGTTCTCTTCATGAGATTTGATCTGTCTTGCACTTTAATTGATTGAACATAAACTACTACACATATATCACTATTTGGTGGCTGGCACACATCTGCGACGCATCATTCGTTTCGGAATCCCTTCTATTCACTTTGTTCGATTAATTCACATACCTTGCTTGTATCGCCAGGGCTTATCAGATCTAATACAGTATTTATCCCTGGCACTGGCACTCTTGAGTCTCAACTTTGGCATTACACGACCTGCATTTGGTAAATACCACCAAGAACCAATGTGACCTTGCAAAATATAGATGATAGAGCGATGACTTCCGCCGGCCAATTTCACCCCACCCCAATCACGACCAAAGTTCCAGCAAAGGCCCCTCCCCACCAACAACAGGATCCTCAACCGGATTCGGAACTTCATCAGCCTCCTGCCTCAAGGACGCGATATCAGCCTCTTCCTTTCCCCACTCGTTCCGCCAGCGAGGACACCCCTACAAGCAATTCCAGTTAGTTAGTCAGGGTGTCTCTATCGTTGCCTGATTTCTGCACGTTACACGCTACAGTACAGTACGTACCTTGGGGTAGACACCGATATACCTATAGTCCTTGCTACTCTGGAGGCTGCAGTGCCCGGTCCCCGCAGGTAGCACGATCACATCGCCGGCCTGGACATCGACTTGCAAGCCTGATTTCTCGGCGTCGTCGTGGGCGCCGCAGCCTAGGAGGAGTGTTGATTCGCCTTTTAGTATACCTACGTATATCGTGAGCACGAGGCCTAGTCTCGGAAAAAAACAAAGGTTCCATGCGTTTTGTTAAGGTGGGGAGGGGGGGCTCCACGAACTTGAGGTAGGTACTTACCGTAGCACTCATGGGTGTTGGGATGGAAGTGTCGCGTGCCAATGTGGCCCCATGTACCTCTTTTCTCCCACCCGTGCGATTCGAGGTGCTCGGTCGCTTTCTCTTCGGATGGAGGTAGTGGGAGGCTGCTCGGGTAGATTAATACTGGTCTTTTGTTGTTTGGGCAGTACTGGTTTGGTGTCAAGTAGTGCGTGATTGGCGTGACCGACATCTTGACTGCCGTTTTGGTAAAGGTGACTATGGTACGTAAGCTTTTGATGCGGCTTTTGGCTGGATAGTAGGAATATCAAGCTGGAAGCTGGAAGGGTCTTCTGGTGCTATGGAGTTACATACATTACATCGGGTTCAGTAGGACCCTGCTCGGAAGACATCAACAAGAAATTTACCCCACACCGAGGTCTCTTCCGAGTTGGAGTTTCATTACATCTTAAGTTGCTTGAGACTATAACACAACCTTCAATTGTTGAACAGTCGATAACATAAGCTACGTATCTTCACTGTCGAATTAACCTCTAAATTTTGTATTGCAGCAGCTCCTGCAGCCAGGCCCAATGCTACGTCTTGCATCAAGTTCGGTTTTTTCTTGAGTTGATCTGGACGAGTAGTACGTGAATTCTGACGGCAACAAGATGAACAATGGGAACATTGCACCAAGAATCCCGACTGGAGTACTACATATGGTAAATGCACTTAAGAGTCCAGGGTTGAAAAGCATTCTATCTATCGCTACGACCCTCTTTGCTACCAACCAATGTAGAGTCCGAAAGGTCTGAGGTTTCAAAGCAGTACAGAATTGCACATCCTCGCTTGTCCCAGACGACGAATTGACTCCCTGGATAGCAGGCTATACCTCTTTTTTCAGATTTTCCCTTTTGGCTCGGTGCTGCTTCACGATATCCTAGATCAGACCCTGGAAATACCAAGGACCTTGTTCGTAAGACGGGTGGAGCTCACCTTTCACGTGTTGTAGACACCTCGTCGAGGTTCTTCTGCGTCATGCCGCACAGCCATTGGTCTTCTGCTAGAATGCGTTTGAACAGAGAACAGATGTTCTTTGAGGAGGGAACGCAACGCATGAGATAGAGGAAATCTGGTCTGTTGGGTTTCAGTGTTTCTCTACACCATCGGGTGTTACGTGGCAAAAAAACCTACGAGACTGTCGTACAACGGTTCGGAAAGTGGTATGTGCTTGCTATCCTGAATTCTTTGCCTCCAATGCCTTCATCGAGATTAGTGTAGTGCTTGAGTTGTTGCCTTCATCGCCCACTTTATATATGGTTATATCGACAATATCTGCAACATCTGGATGTGCAACTTTGCAATGAAGACATTCCGTTGTAGTTGTCTGCCAGTGTCTTCCAATCAAAATTCTCATGGGCGCTTCAAGAATGATCGAAATGGTATTGTGCGAAGTCAAGTTTAGCAAGTCGCTCCTGAGTGTCAGCACCCAGGAAGTCATCACTCTATACAGTTGTAGGCACTTCAGCTGCTTCGAGGTTGACCCATACAAATCCAATATTGTTGACGTGGGTTTGTATGTGCGACAGTCCGTTCGTGCTCTTATCGAAGTTCGGAAACAGTTCGAAGTGTGGTGTCTTGACTAACTTCCCATGGGTTCCGTAGACCATCCGTGGTATCTAGAGGCCAGAATCTTCACATTTCCCGATTTATTATGGACTAGAGAGAAGTCTCTATGCCAATAGGTGTTGTGAAAGGCCTAGCTTGCCCTCTCGATCCAGACAACGAAGAATGGGAAAGTGGCCATTGCGAAGTTGATGCAGCCACCAGCCTTCACGAAGCAGCATTTGTGTATGTTCATCATCCATTCCTGCAAAAACACTGCTCTCCTCTCGAGTTCGAACATCTGCTTCGAGCTGTACCACGACGCTGGTGATCGCTTTTTGTGTGTGGGTTTGAGCTTGCATGGGTTGCTCGTACCCGAGGAAAGATCTGACAAACGAAGCCATCAACCGTAATTCACTAAAACACAAGAGGACAAGTTGAAATTATTTCACAAAGACGTTCAACCAGAAGGTAAAGCTTGCCTGAACAAGCCTACACCACAACCTATCTCAAATTCTTACAGCCGAGCTTGCTCTTCTCTTGACAACGTCCGTCTTGGTGGCCCTCCACGGCTTCCGTCACCTTTGGAGACTCCTCCGGCAGAAGGGTTCCATGCCCACTTCGCATTCTGCTGTTGCGACGCTTGCATTTCAAAAGCATCAGCCACGTACCGTCCTAGTACCGGCAGGAATTTGAAGGCACTGCGAAGCTCGTTAGTTAAAAATGGACAGACGATGGTTATAAGCTTACTGTCCACTCCCACCGGTCGCCATAAACAAATTGCTATAGTCGGCATGATAGTCAACGATGAAATCTCCCTTCGGTGTATCGGTGTACCAGCAAAGCCGTCGTCGAATGAATTTTCTGTCTTTGAATCTGGGCAAGAACAGCGCAAGACCTTCCCTCAATGCTCTCTCGGCTCCATCGGGTATGAAAGTCGAGGATGAGTTGTCGTTGTCGATTTCTGGAGCTGATATGGTCGTACCCTGAGAATGACTTCTTCTCGCGATTTCGTATCCGTAGCCATGCCGCGCCATCTTCAGTATGTTAGTACCTGGTGTCGGTGGAAAAGCAAACCATCCTGTGGATAGATCGAGTATTACGGGACAGCCTTCCAGCTCTTTCGCTTCTTCGGATGTGAGCTGCATGTATCCTACCGGCTGTGAATTTGACACACTGGTCCGGCTCATGTTCATCAGATGCGGGGTCCAAGCGCCTGTGGCTACTATGATACGGTCACCATGGATAGGGATTCCAGACATGGTTTGAACGCCTACAACTTGACGACCGTCGGTCAAAAATGATGTGACTGTACCACGTGGCCCAGAAATAAACGACACCCCAGCAAGAGCGCACTGGCGAGCCAAATATAGTACACTACCCTCTGCATTCGCCCAACCAGCTACAGGATTCGAGTAGCCTCGTGCCTTCGAGAGATCTCCATGAATAGCAGGGTACCGCTGTCGAGCCTCGTTGCCCTCGAAAGAGTCGACCTTCTTGCCCAATCTCTGCAGATTGTTCTTTGCTTCGTCCAAGTATGGATGCCTCAGATCTTGGGTCGCGAACAGCATGCCACACTTGTAGAAGTAGGGACTATATTCTGTTTTCCATCCCTCCAAGGCTTCGAAGCCAAGCTTCGCGTAGAAGTCGTCGGCATAGTCTGGTCGTATGACGCGGGAGATGTCAACGCTGGATCCATCAAGCGCTGGAGGCGGGAATCGATCAAGCACGCTCACATTAATGTATCCGCGTTTTACCAATTCTCTGGCTGTGCCGAGGCCAAATACGCCCGCGCCAATGATAATAATGCGGTCAGTCTTCTCGGGTTTCTGTCTGGACGAGGAGCCATCTGTGACTGAAGAAGAAGAAGACATGTCGGGAATATTCCAAGTCGGCTGCTTATAGTAGAGGATTGTCAGACTGTGGCTTCATGTCGACGAGCCAGACTTATCGAGTAGGAATCTAGAATTGTTGACCACAGTACTCCAGGAGCCAATCGAAATCCGTCTTCTGTACGCCGTGTGCCCGCATTTCGGCATTCGTGATCCATGCACCGTGCTCCGCGTTCTGTAGTTCGGGTATATCGGGCAGCATCCGTTACGCAAACAAGGAACTTGATATTAATTGGTGTGATGTGCTTGAACACTCATCACATGGCACTAACCAGCTAAAGATATAGTCTAAGACATCAATCCACGCATTGGTTGAGGGTGTCCAAGATGGCCTTCACGACAGACAGGAAGATGGAGATCCGATCACATGATCCGAGTGTGTGCTCGGAATGTGTGCTCAGGCTGGGTGTAGATAGTCTGCCCCTCTTGTAACAAATTGAGTATCCAGTTAAAAGAGGCTTAACTGCCTGTGATGTTGAAAAGGAAGCCGTAGCATAGAAAAGTGTTCAATTCCTGAGAGCTGGGATTTCGTGTACTGTAGTTGTTATGTGTCGTCTTAGCTTGATGGATGAAAATTGTCATCCACCAATTAACAACCTGCACCACGAACAGATGTGACTGCTGCGCAAGTTGAAGCCTGACAAAATATTCTGCAAGTTCCGATTAACGAATTGATACGATGGTAAGAAACCAAGTTTCCACTCATGATGGGTGGGTTGTGTAGCTAATGCCATACCCCCCCAGGGTGAGTCTCAATGAAAATGAGAGTTATCTTGCTATATGGCCGGCATTCTTGACTTGTGATCTAATCCTCTCGTGTGCAGCGTAAGCACAAGTCAAGGTTGCCGATTACATGTTGAATCAACTCGGTTTCACCGAGATCCCTTAAGATGGGCATTGGTCAGGTGTCCTGAGCTGGGACATCTATACAAGTACGGAGTACTCCGTACAAGTTGATGGTGATGGAGACAGGCGAGACACACCTATTGGTAAGCTTAAAAAGCTTAGAAAGCTTACGGGCTTAGGCAGCACATAAGTACCTACTAGTTACTGCATGAACCAAGTACTGGACGAAGCTGCGGCCGTAGATGGTGGGTTTCAGAACGTAATCTACCAATCAGAACTCTTGTTTCGAAATGACATGTGCTCAGCGCCACTTACACGGCCGTTGCTGTCAACGAACCGCTCGCTGTCTCCACCTAAACGGACAAACTGAGGGTTAGCAGCGCAATGGCTGCCATCTTTCCCAAACATGTTACGCCCGCACCGTTCAGTAGAGATGTGTATAAAAGAATGGGCTCGGGCTCACCATGGAACCACAATCACACTCACCACTCATCCACCAGATCCCAGAGCAAGAACAACAGCAGCATCCTAAACACCCAACAACCCAATCACCGAACCCAGCACAATGGCAATCAAATCAATCTTCAAACCCTTCTCCCAACGACCCCACACTTCAGAAGCAAAGAAGACACCACGGTCCACCATCCTCGAATTCCTACGCCTCAATGTCTCCATCACAAGCTGGCTGCTCCTAGGAGCAACCCTCCAAGCCATGGCAATCTACCTCTTCTCCAACGGCCACTACATGCTCCTAATCAGCACGCTTCTCCTCTCCGCCCGTGTCGGCAAAAACATCCTCCAAGCCAAAGGCATCCTCGCAAACCCCTACCTCCAAGACGTAGTCCCCAACCGCGTGACCGCGCTCGTCCCCGACGAAAAAACAGGCGACCTCGTCGAACCGGCCTCGAAAAAAATCACCGTCGTCCACTTGGGCGCCAAAGCAAACCACCCCTTCGGCTATTTCTCCCCGCACTTCCGCACAATGGGCGACTGGATCCAAATCATGAACAAAGCCATGGACGAAGGCAAAGTCCCGGGCTTCCTGGGGCAAACCACGTTCCACCGACTCGACGAGCGCGGCGCCCCCGAACTAGTCCAGCTCTCGTACTGGGAATCCATCGAGGATTTATGGACGTTCGCCCACAGCGGAACACACCGCGAGACGTGGCAGTGGTGGGAGCGAATCGTCAAGGAGAACAACTACATCGGCATCAACCATGAGATCTTCCAGGCTGATGCCAAGAACTGGGAGAACGTGTACTTGAATTTCCAGCCGACGCTGATGGGCGCGACGACGTACTTGAAGAAAGGGGGTAAGACGTTGGAGGGTGGTGTTGTGCCGGATGAGTGGATTAGTCCGCTTGTTGACGCGCAGAGAGGGAAGTTGGCCAAGAGTTCGGGCAGGATGGGGAGACAGATCAGTCAGTTTGATGCTGATCGTGTTGGGAAGGATGTTTATGGTGAATGATTTCAAGGATTTTGGATCCCTCTTTGTTGGTTAGTTTCATATTTGTACATATTCTCATTTGTTAGGGTTTATCGTTGGTAAAAGGAAAGGGTGGCTTATTAGAGGGGGTGTGGATACAGATATATATAATATACAAATAGCCTTATATTTTATTAACATCTTGTAAAACGGTGGTACTATTCAACTATCCACTATTGACGAACCACCTGGAAAGCGCAGTAGCTGTAAACTAGCGCAAAGTCCAACATACATGTCTGTACAACGCTCCAGCCACAATCCGGTATAGAATTTCCCAGACCTTCCATACTTCCAAAGCCAGACAACAAAGTCTTTAATACAAATGAAATAGACAAACTATTTATAGAAATACCCGAAATATTTCGAACTTAATGAACCTTGAGAAGCAGCGAGACGCTCTTCTGCAATCAACTTGTCAGTGTCTCGCCTTTGGGGCAGTGACACTTTTCCTAGATCATGACGGCCGGGAAGTGCACAATGTACGGTTCTGTAGGAATAACATGGAATTCATCCTTATTGACGGCCGTATTATAGGTCACGTGTATCTTGGATGGGGTGTTCGAAGTCGATGGTGATATCAAGTGTGAACCACGTAGCAGAGATAGCAGTGGCTGATGAAGCTCACGTCCAGCGTGGGCAAATTGTGGTCCCCACTTAAGAAGACGGTGGCTGTGCACGATTTGCATCACCAAAGTATTGCTGGCAGACTCGTTTAGCAGCGCTTGCCACTTGCTCTTGTTCCTGTTCTTGTTCCTCGTCTCCGCCCGTTGGTCTATGAGTGGAAATCCTCTTGCGCCCTCCGTCGTTGTTGATTGAGGTAGGAGGGACCTCACGCTTGGCAGTTCTCATCCATCTGATCCACTTTGGAGTTCGCGATAGAATATCCTCGATGTTAGCCCGACGGAGGCCGCCAGCGGACATGAAACCTTGAAGCACTCCCGCATCGTACTCGCAGCCTGCTTTTTTGAAGATAGCATCTATAAAAGCACCGCAGTCCTTGTATGCCCTGAGCTCGGCTTGTTGTGCGCTGTATACTAATTGACACTTCTCTTTAAGGTGTTTGATATCCACGAGGAATTCTGTATTCTTGTTGACGAGATGAGCTTGGGTATCGTTCAGCTCTCGGTTTTCGTGTTCCGCGTCAGCGAGTTTTTGTTGGATTTTAAGACACTGTTGTTCGAACCTTGATGCATTCGTGTGGTAGAGATCTCGCTCAGCCTTTATTGCTTGCAGGTCATTTGTCAGTTGGATTTTCTTTGCCTCCGCCCTGTCTACTTTGGCCTTGAGTAGTTTCATTTTCTGCTCGTGTGTACTCCGTAGCTCTGAGAGGCTAGCTGTATGGTCTTCTTCCATCTTACTGAGCTCCTGCTGTGCAAGAAGTTGGAGTATGGAGTCCGTCTGCTGCCGGGCCGGCATGATCTGGCTTTCCCATATCTCGTGCACACAGTTGCTCGTCTTCTTTTGGTAGCTAGACCGTTCGCTAAGTTGTGGTGCTAGATTTGGACCACCAGAGATCGGAACCTGGCTTACAGGCGACGACGGCGTGGAAGACGAGCTGGCTGTTGACATTGGCAGTGTATTGGCAGATTTTTGGTTGGGCGTTTTATTAATGGAAGCGAGGTTGATGGTCCCAGGCCGGAGTGTTATAATCTTAGATTGGATTCCACCAACGTGTATAGACGCTTGCGGTTCGACACTCATCGTGGGTGACGTTTCGAAGATGACCTTTGACCAAGATAAGTATGGTCTCTATTCCTGTATGAAGTGAGTCTAAGATTGGTTGTATACGTTAGATCATATGTTGGATATATACGAATGTCTTCGCTCGATCACTAACCTTAAATTCAGTGATATATCGTAGACACAGAGAAAGGAAGCATGAGAACAGGTAGCAACAGACCTATATGACCAAGAAGTTGATTGCAAAGGCGGTGAGCCGAAGAAGTAGGGAAGCAGCCTAGAGCGATATCCACGCCTGCAGTTCCAAGCAACCACCACCAGGATTTTTAGCTGCTGTGGCAGCGAGTGCCACTGCGACTGCGACGACGCTAACTCTATAGGTGTCTCAGCCAAATGCGGTGTCTATTTCAGCAAGTGGCCAGCAAGGCTGAAAAACACTGGTTGACCAGACATAGAGTCTGCTTGTTTTCACCATCTTGATGGGTTACCCTGACGCTCAAAGTGAAGGGTTTGCGAACCTGCACATGAAAAGGTACGCCAATTTTTCATCTCTGTCTCAACATCAGCAACTCCTACTCAACGAACTCCCACCACATGAACAGATCATCGTGGCTGTAGCGTTACCAGGCAGGTAATCAAAGCACCCACCTCTGCAGCAAGGGTATATCCATGGTCTAAAATCATAAGGGCACACAATAACCAATACAGCTTTCACTAGCCCGGCGCTTATTGATGCTCTACTTGAATGGTGCTAACCAGAAGCCCCTTTGTTTCTAATATTGATTGGCTGAGAGGCGTCTGATCGCTCATCTGGTATCCCCACCCATCAATCCGTAACAATTCTTGCCATCACTTGAACATCAAAGCCGAGCGGCAATTCAGCTTCGGTGGTTACACGTGTAGGCCTTCAGCTCGGTGTGAGCTTTATTCGTCTTGTCTTGATGCTGACGGATGGTGACTAGGACTCATCCTCCAGGTGCGCAAGTGATGTCGAGCTGTGCAACTATTGCTGTTCAGAAGGGATAGGAATAGAGGTATGATGCTTGGATAAGACCTTCAGACTTGACTTCATTCACAGCCTGTTGTATAACAGCAGTGCCGACCAAATACGTACTGAGGTGTGCCTATGTAGGTCGGAATCTGTGTCATTCAGTGTTTAACAGTCACATGGTCCAACCACATGACTGAATTTCAAAAAACTCTCATTCATCATCACCAAATGCCTTTCGGGTCAGAAACAGTTAGGCACCTGGGATACAGCTTAATCTAGCTTGACATGCAGATTCTCTGTTTCGGTGCGAGCAATTATTGTGCCTTCAAAACCGTCAGATAGTGTCTATACCTACTCACTTGCCTGACGCCCTTTAGGTTGTTGCCCACATTCTCTCCTGTTATAGATGACAGGTGATGAGTGCATCTTCGGTCTCATCAAATGGCTTTCCCTTAGGCATACCATATCTAAATATATGCGTTCCAAACGGTTGTACTAGGAAACACTGCCTAAAGTTCTCGAACATCAAACATCGGCTGCACTCACATACTCCATTCGATACGATCACTACGATCTGGGAAATTTGTGGGGTCAACTGCGGGGATGATACTTATTAGGGCTATGACATTTCGTTACCTGTACTCGAGTACTCGTATACGGGAGAACTAGTATAAATTAACCGCCAATTATCGTAAGTAGCGAGGTCTCGCATGATTGGAATTGGTCGACAGCAGAATTTGATTCCATCTTCACGTGCTCTTCATCTACTATATGCAGTCCCTATTGGCAGACTTCAATGCTTGGCCGACTCTATATCGAGAGGGGCCACATACAGGTAACGAAATGTCATGGTCCTAGTACTAGTAGTAGTGCAGGTAAATGGCCATGTATGGCATATAAGTACATGTATAGCTTGATGGCACTAAACCTTGGGCATCCTTCCTTGTGTCGCGACATCGTTCACGCAGCAGGACAGAAAAACCAACATGGTTCTCCTAGTATCGAATGATTTGCTCAAGACTTCTCTTCATAGTCTGCAATTAGCTGGCGTTGTTGCCGGCCTCCTTATGGTGTATGTTTTGGTTCACTACTACTTGGCCAGTCAACGACCCACGAATTTCCCCCCGGGCCCAAAGACACTGCCCTTCTTGGGCAATTTGCACCAATTCCCACCAACAAAAGCATTCTTGAGGTAAATAAATCACTGTCTTTGTCTCATATCCTTGTTGCACTATGGGCTGAGGTTTAGCTGCTAGATTTCAGGAATTAGGTCAACAGTATGGCTCCATTATCGGAATGAAATTGGGTCCGCAGAACGTGGTGATCTTGAATGACTACAAACACGTCCAAGAGTACGTCCTCACTCATCAGTGAACGTACTGAGTGCTTATTGACTGACACCTTGAAAGGCTGTTCGACAAGAGGGGAGGCATCTACTCTGATCGACCTCCAAGTCACATTGCGAACGATCTGATCTACCAGAACCAAACTCACATCCTCTTTCTGCCGTACGGAGACGACTGGCGAATCTTGCGAAAGACTTTGCAGGATCTGCTCCGAGTGAAGACAGTCGACGCACTGCTACCTATCCAGAATGCCGAAGCTACACAAACTTTGCATCAATTGCTAACGGAACCGGATGGCTGGTATGACCACATTCGACGATACTCAACCGCCGTCATCCTCGCTTCTGTCTTTGGACTGAGAGGCACCACTTTTGATTCTCCCAGAGTTAAAGACCTATATCATGTGCAAGATCAACTGACCCAGATCACCGAGGTCGGTGCAACTCCTCCCGTCGACATTTTCCCCTTCCTCAAGTCATTGCCCGATTTTATGTCTCCGTGGAGGAAATGGGCCCGAGCAATTCGCGCCGAGCACCGAAGGTTCTGGTTTTCTTTGGTCGCGGAGAGCAAGGAGCATTTACAACGGCCGGGTGTACCGGACTGTTTCTTGAAGCGAATGATGACCGATGCCAGCAAGAGCGGACTCGACGATGAGCATATCGCATACCTGGCGGGAACTCTGGTAAGTTTTTTTGGGCCCCGTCACCAGCTGTCCACAGACATTGATTTGTTGGTGAATCAGATGGAAGCAGGATCCGACACTACTGCCTCAACCCTTTTGTCGTTCTTACTGGCACTTGCAAAGCACCCCGAGGTGTTGAAAAAATGCCAAGCAGAGGTAGATGCAGTCTGTGGTACTGAGCGATCGCCAAACGTCGGCGACTTTGAGAATCTACTATACATGAGGGCTGTAATGAACGAGGTAGGTTTGCATTGCGAAAAACCCAAGAGTCGTCGCTGCTGACCACCTAATACAGACTTTGCGGTGGCGACCAGTCGCAGCGGGCGGAATTCCGCATGCCACGACACAAGACGATTACTACGAAGGATACTTCATTCCCAAAGGTACAATGCTGTTCGCCAATGCCTGGGCCATTCACCGCACCAACGAATTCGCAGCTCCGGAAGTCTTCGATCCAGAGCGTTTCGTCAAGAACAAGTTCGGCATCGAGAGGGAGCAAGCGGACGATGCGTCGGATAAAAGACGAGTGCTGTACGGCTTTGGTGCTGGTCGACGTGTGTGCACGGGTCAAAGATTGGCTGAAAACTCGCTGGTAAGTCCTTGTCCTTGCCAGGCTGACTTTCCCCCTCTTGCGGTATTATGCTGTGTGTCCCCCGTTGCTAACGGTATTTTCGTTCAGATCGTGAACATGGCCAAAGTATGCTGGGGCTTTGACATCACTGCTGGCGAGGGCTGTATCGATGACGGTGTTATTAACGGCTACCATGGTGGTTTCTTGATCTGCCCCAAGAAGTTTCCTTTGCGGATATCACCTCGGTCAGATAGCCACGCAGAGGTTATCAAACGAGAGTATGGAGTAGAGCTTTTGTTCCTGAGTCAATTCAAGGCTTGACCCTGCGATCTGGAATGGTGTAGCGGTATGGAGATGCTTTCCTCTGCCATGCACAGCTCTATGCGACGAAGCAGCACGTTGTGTACGAAGGCTGGGTGGTAACGAAGGGCTATTCCATATCAATCTAGGGCTAGTCTACCAACTCTTCCAAATCGGTGGTCAGCCAAACTGTGGCTTTGTGTTGCGTAGGTAGTCAAGCCTGTAGTAGTTGGCTGTAATTTGTGGTCTTAATTCCGGAAAGCTCGCCGGGGTCGAGGTAGCCAAGGACGCACAATCGAGAGAGACATGTCGCTGACAGGATATCAAGACCGATCCGGCTGAAAGCAGCGCCCGAGGGTTCCAATCCAAGGACCATTCCTGCCACTTGCTACTGTATGAGCAAACTGTGGAGAACACATCTGAGCGTGTTGAGTGAGTATGCCCAGGCACGAACTACGTACGTAGCTCGCAGAGTGTCATCGCTTCGACTTGATTGTGGCACCCGACTGCTTGCTCCAATAGGTCAATGTCTGCATACAAGGCTGGAAAACGGAGATGCCACAGAACCCTCAAGAAACGAATCACTGTCGTCTGCGCGTGCGCTGGTTGACTCGATTTCCGACCAGCGAATTAGAGTAGTACGTCGATCATCTGCTGTAGCTTATCAACGGTCAACGATCCGCACTGTCGGGCTTCGATGATGGAGGGGTTAATGCTCTCCAATGTGCTATAGAAATTATACCTACAGTAGATTGGCGCATGGCTCTTGGGACGCTTTCCAGAGAGTCTCCACTGCCCGTCATCCAAGACGCAAGCTCGATGCTCGAGGGCGAGGCAGGACCGGTCTCGAATCCCATGTTCCCAGATTAGACGGCCAAAAACCCAAGTTCAAGTCAACGATAGCAGGCGCTGGTACAGTAGAGTCATGCTCCCATGGTTGATCAACTTCTTCGCAAGCAGTCAAGCCAGGGGTAAGGCTTTGTGTGTATATAGGTCCATGATGTTACTGTGTGGTGAATGATTTGCGTGGAACCTGTTTCACGAGACCTTGCATCAACATTAGTTGGAGGATTTCGTCAGCCGCTTCACGATCTCGCCGTGAAAGATTAAGAGTCCAAACAATACGTATCTCCCACGTCTACGCCTCGACTCGGCTCTGCTAATACTCGGACTCTGGAAGCAGTGTTCCGACCTAGATCCGGTGGAATGAGCCTTCACCATTATCAACAATGTTGAACAAGGTCCGGAGAACATCAACCAATGTACGTACGTACGTAGGTACCAAATTAGTTCAGTTTATACAAAATCTTATCTCTTATTGTTCGGTCTGATATCCTTTTGCTGACAAAGAACGAGGAAGGTTCGAATCGCGGATAACAGAACATCCTGCCACTCCGAGCCAGAAACCACGTACGGTAGGTAATCGTGGAGAGCACCCGGAGTTGTCCGTGATGTTATCGGACAACAGCCATGCTACCAGTTTCGAGAGGTATGTTCGTTCCACTTATAGACATTTCCTTGCAGAAAAGTGTGTACATACGGGTATTATTGTATCCCTTTACACGAGTAGACGTGTTGCACGTTGTGATGGTGTCGCGTTCACCAGAACATTTTAAGTCGCATGTCACTTGATTCTATTCCACTTGGTTTAGAAACAGCAGTCACGACCAACTACGTAACGTAAGTACGTACATACCTCAAAAGAACGTACATAAGGAAAGAGCGATAGACATATATGCCACTAATAAGAATTCTGCCATCGAAATTAGTTCTCGGCTCCTTCTCTTCTTGAACTAGCAATTGATAATCCAGGTGAACAGGAGCATTTCGCGAGCCACGTACGTACGTACTTGAAAGCTAATGCATTCAACGACGTACGTATGAACCATACATACATACGTATCGTCTTTACTATTATATGAGATCAAGGAAGAATCGACAAGCGCCCACTCTGATCTGTTAAGAAACTTATACTCCTTATACTCGAACGGCGGAAGACAAAAGAGGGAGGCTACGTTCCACACTGCGTACTTCCCAAGTAATAAATAGACTTCTTGAAGTCTCTTACGTACGTATCGTACTCCATGAGCTTAGGACGACAATTCAGTTACCATACTACCTAGCAAAGTAACAGACTTGTGCACACACATAAATGAAGGTTAGGATATGGTACAGTGCATGTGTACAAGCCGGAGCTCATTTGCTCACGACAAGTTGGATCATCTACGCTTTCCGTCGTGTACGTACTTCCAGTTGTACTTCGTTGCACTTTATTATAGATGTCGTAAACACACGTAAATGTGTAACAATGTTTGGTGTTACTGGTGAAACTACGTAGTAATGATTGTGAGTACAAGGCTGGAGTGAGGGAACCGTAATTACAATGAATGTAGCCAGCGACGGAGGAGGTGGTGGAGGTGCTAAGGTAAGGAAGGTACACAAGTCTGTGAAGCGGTAGGGCTTTAGAGCATTATTAGGGTGGCGGACGACACAAGCGTGAGTACTCCGTATAGAACAACTGCGGCGAAAAACTATATCGTTGGTGACGCTCAGAGATGAAGATAAGTTGAACTTCGGATTGTACTTAAACACTGACTTGAATACTCGTACCTGCGGCTCAACCTGTTCAGATCCTGACCAAGACCACAACCCACCAGGCTTGGACAATTTTGCAGATGAACGATGGCGAGTCACTTGTTCAGACAGCCTCTCTTCTGTCATTGGTGGTGGTCAACTCGATCTGCACATTACTCCTGTCCTTTTGTTCAGCTCTACGAGCAGCAGCCACACCGTTCTTCCGTTGTCGCTGGACATGAACTTGGGTGGAAGCAAAGAAAACATGCATATGCCTGTCGAAGCGTTAGCTACCTTTCTCCGAACAAAGCACCACCTGGCCAAAGAACCCAGAGTATCAGATCCATATACTTACAATATAACCAGTTCACCAACCAAGACATATGCATCGAACACGGAAATTTCAAAGTCCGTAACAGCCCACATATGCACAATCCATATCACAAGGGCCGCAACACCAGTCAAGAAGTCTAGAACTATGACCCACGTCTTCGGAGTCGGAACATAGTCCTGTCCGAGGATTCGTGCTGCCTTCCTAGCTTTGTGTTGAGTGATCAGGACGGCGAGGTTGAAGATGAGGATAACACCGAAGACCACGAACGGAATAAAACCTAGAACAGAAAGGAGGGCGAGAGAAAAGACGACGACTTCGGTCCAGAGCGCGATGAATCGGAAGAACGTGAGGAGAGGCTTTATATCGTCAGTGAATGCCATGTTGGTTTGAGGCTGTAGTCTCTGCTTCACTGTTGCCACTGATGGGGCTGGGAGCGTATTCCGGGTTGTTTGTAATTGGAATGAGAAAGTGTTGTTGGATATAGTAGATGTTGATGGTAGAGATGAAGCCGTGCAAGCAAGTTATCAAAAGAACGTGGAGAATCAAGCGTGTAACTGAAGCTTTCTTGGTGATACATGGGTCATGGAGGCTGTGCTCGAAGATGTCCAAGATTAAAACTGGTTCTTGTCAAACTTTGCTTGCAAGTAAGACCCGTCATTTCAAGGTCACTCTTTCCGGTCCACTCTACTACAACTTGCCTCCCCTTACCCCATACAATATGATGAAATCCACCATGCTCTATGCAGTCCTAATAGGCTTACTTATAGTGCTGACTGTATCAGACGAAAAGATACGTACTGCACAAACAAGTGTCCAAAACGTGGAACCGTAACAACGGTCAACACTACCCGAGGTTGTCGTTGTCCTTAGTGTACCGTAAGCAGCGGCAACATTAAGTGCCTGCCAGTGGATCAAGGACGATCGTGATTCCAGTGGCATATGTGAACGAAGGTACAAATAGATTCGTTGGTGGTCAATTTCTGCAGTATACAAAACAATGTCGCAGGCCTGGCAAAAGTGTATGTACCATGTGGCCCGTGTTAAAAGTACTGTATGCTAAGCATCTACGGAGGTGATATAACCTAGAAAACGAGCGAAGAACTCGTGACCATGTGCTTATTATTAGTGATCACAACGCCTTCGCCAAGTTCTATCTATGTAGAAGAGGATAAAGTGTATAGCATGTCTGTCGTCGAGGAACAATGTGCCACCGTCAGAAACATCCATACCTCCCACGGCTCAAGGGACTGTCAGTACGTTTGAGACTGGCTCAACACCGTCCAACCGTTTTATTTGTTCTTGCTGCCAGAACGCTCAAATATATATCCACACCACATACACCAAAGATAAAATATGTTCAAACACGGAAACGAAAAATCCTTCCACCACCCGCTTACTGCTTCCATTAGCTCTACTCATCAGCCTCCTCGTGGTGTGTCTCAAGCATGCTCCCACTTCCACTTCTGACGTTTTTGTGGCCACGAGGAGGGGCAGTCGAAGTACCATTGATAGGGGATTTCCCCCCCACCTCAGGTTTGCTCTCAGTAGAAGCGTTGTCCGTAGTGGGGCCAGGAGGTGGTTTCGCGAACATTGCTTTCAATGCCGCTTTCTGCTTAGCCTTCTCCTCCTTCTCTTTAGCCTTCTTCTGCTCTTCACTTAATCCTGCGTCTTTCTTCTCGGCATATTCCTTCCATTTCCGCCAGCCGTCAAAGTCAATAAGTGCTTGCATGCAACCCCATTCCGTGACTTTCCTCAACATCCATGGATAGCCGACAGGTTTGGTCAAGAAGTCGTTGCAACCAACAGCCAGCGCTTCGTGCCTGTCACTCTGCAGACTGCTGGCGGTCAAAGCCACAATAATGACAGGACTCTTGAACAGATTCATGTCCGGCAATTTGTCCTCCGCATTGATTTCTGTGTCGCTGTTCCGTTTCTCGTTTATATTCTGGCCACCCACAAGACCAAGTCCAATGCCGTTGACACTCTCGAGTCGTCGAATCTCCTTTGTGGCTTCTAATCCACTCATGATAGGAAGTTGAATATCCATCAAAACCAAGTGGAACCCGCCAGTCCGCCAAGTGTTGACGGCTTCTCTTCCGTTCATCGCGGTCTTCCACCGTACTTTGAGACGTCGCATGAACTGTTCCAGTAATCGCAAATTGATCACGTTGTCTTCAACAATCAACACGTTTATGGGAGGGACATTCCCGTCAAGCAGGCCTGCTGTGGTAGCCTTAGGTGGTGGAGGAGCTTCTCCATTGATTGATCTTGTTGACTGTTGCTGTTTTTTTCTTTTAGGACGTCCTGGTGGTGGTGAATTTGCTCTGTTAGGGGGACTGATGCTCGGTCTGTGGTCGGCCTGTGCAGGAGGGGTGGGCAAAGGAGCTGGAGGAGCAACACCGTTCACAGTCGGTTTGGTTAGATCTATGACTGATTAGCAATGCTTTGTAAAAATGGTGAAACGTCCTGGCTTACCATTAGGGACAGGCTGGTGTGAGTGAAGAATCGTAGGACTACTAGTATGCTGTCTGATATATTTTGGACGTCCATGCTTTCTCATACTATGTGCGCCAGGGCTTGGAAGAGGAGGCAACTGCCCTGTAGTAAGAACCGCCATACTGTGCGGTAGATGGGGGCCATTGAGATGCAGACCGTTTGGCTGTACAGGATGAGCTGGATGCTGTGATAGATGTGGACTGTGCATCGCCATAGGCGGAAAGTATTCTCTGGCCCCTTCGCCTGGTCTATGATCCTCGACATAGTATGGATAGACCATAGGATGAAGACCTCCCACCCTTGGACTGGGTTTGGGAGTACGCTTTTGCGGCACCTCGATGATTAATGCTTCGTCAATGGTCTGACCACCGGCATAGTACAGGTCGAGAGTTTGACCAATTTGCTCTTCAGGGCCGAGAGTACGCTCAGGTGGTATGTTTCTGTTTGCCTGCTCCCGTGAACATATCTTTAAAGTGATATCTGGCGAGTCTATCGATCTTCCTAAGGAGTTGGCATATTTCTGTAGGATGGCATCTCGAACTGTATCAACAAGGTCGTCATCATTGACAACAACCAGGGTGGCCGAGGCACCCGGCCGCCTGACCCATATTTTCCTCTGCATTATCTCGATCTCATGGTTCGGTGATAAGGACTGGACGGGCCTGAAAACGGGCAAGAAGGACGTTGGCCCAGGCAAGCGAGTTTGCAGCGAAGATTTGATACTTGTGGGAGGAGAGGATGGACGCGTGGATGAGGTTCGTGAGAGCTCGAGCTCTTGGATAGCAATGTGTTTCTCGTTGGAGGACTCGGACGCCCAAATCAATTCAGGTGAGGCAGGTAATGCGGGTAGTGCGGGCGAAGAAGCATGTGCAGGAGCTGTTCCCAGCAGCGCAGGGAGACTGATCTGATCGGAAACCAGCTGCTTTGCCGCGCTGTCGGTGGGAGGCGAGAATAAGTCGCAGATGTATTGAGGTGTACTGATGGGAGTATTTGCAGTGAAGTAATTTGGTTCCTCGACAGGCTTTTCAGGAACGTGAACCTGAGTTACGGGCGTGCTAGCAGGCTGAATGGTGTCCGCAGTAGAATCGGCTTCGGCGGACGACTGCTTCCTTGGCGGCAATCGGACTATTGAAGACAATGATCGGGCGATGGCACGCAAAGTCATCGATGTATATTCTTCATCAGTACAATATTGATGTTTTGAATGTTTGCATCGTGTGTTTATCTCCGCGGTCTTTGCCTGCTGCCTGTTACGAAGGATGAAATACAACAGAGCCGTGGCTGTATTACTACCGATGTGGCTGATTTAGGTAGGACAAGCAGATTCGGCACGCTTACGAACCATGTGCTGGCAAACGTGCAATTTCCCTTCCTTGATCCGAGAACAAGGCCGGTGCCAGCATCCTTCCAAGATCTTGGTTGGGCCACCTGACCAGGATGCAAGATCCCCGTGAGCATTCTGTCCTGGTCTTTTCTCGAGTAGAAAAACGCTGCTGTGCTGTGTGCTCTGAACACCAACACCATGAACAGCTCTATTAAGACGTTGAAGACACGCAGAACATTACAGCACGAAACACTGACCAAGCCATATTATTCACACGTTGGTGCCGTACAAACAGTCCAAAAGTATTGTTTACTATGTCCTGCTGTCACGACGTTGTGACAGGAATCTATATGTCCGAGTACTGCTGCAAATGCGTCACCAGTGTTTGCGAGGTAGATCGATTATGTGTTTCGAGCATTAACAATGCCCGTCTTTCACGTTTGCTAAATGCAAAGACTCCTATGTCCGTTGATCAACCTTGGCCACTGCTTTAATGACACGCTCATGGACTCGCTGTACCATGATTCCAACCCATCTTCCAGACGCCATCCGCTTCAGGGACTTTGCCAGCTAACGTGTGCTGCCAATCTGCAGTAAGCAGCCCTCCTTCGAGTATCGCAAAGTTTGCTTGAGACAAAAAAGGGAGACCTAAAGAATCGTAATCCGTAACGTCGTCGAAAAAGCTTGTGCCTCCATGCCATATTTGTACACGCCCAAGTTCATTAAGAATTGTTGCGCACAAACAATGTCAAGTTGAGCGCAACTCACCTACCCATCATATAGTCCGGATACATGTTCCCCATGTTTCCAGTATCTGAGCCAGAGCCGGAAGTAGGGCTACGCATCCCCAAGCCTGGATTCCCATACTGGCCAACACTGACAACATTTGGTGGAAATCCGGGCGGCGCTGATAAACCTGGCGGCGGTCCGCTTGCAGTTGAGAATGCTCCTGGTGACATTGGAGACATTCCTTTCACGACGTTGGGTCCAGACCCAGTCAATGGAGTGGAAGAATTTGCACCGCTTCCCGGCTGACCTGACCTAACGCCGAGCGGGTTTTTAGAGAAGCTTAGGCGGATGCCACCCTTGACACTATTGTGCAGCTGTGCGCCGTATAATTCGTTCAAGGCTTTTGTGGCAAAGGAAATGTCTTCGAATTCGACGAAGCACATAGGTCCGTTTTGCTTCGTCCTAAAACATAACCTTTTGTAGCCTCTTTGTTTTGAGAACATGGCTTTGAGTTCGTCTTCGGATGTGTCCATTGGTAGGTTTCCCACATACAAAGTGTTACATGGCGGGTTTTGATCTGCAGGATTGACAGGCGGGTAATTGTGACGCAAAAAATGATTTGCCGCTGGCGGAAATTGGCTGCCTCCAGGTGAGAATGGCGAACGAGGCGTATGCGTTGGCAAGGCGGATCTGGGAGTACTAAAAGGTGGTGACATTGGGCCCATCATATTGGTGTTCAGAGACAAACTGTTTATGTCTTGGATTAGCTGACGTGGACCAACTGGCCGGCGAGAATTCCCAGCTCCAGCAGCATTATCCTTGTTCATATACGCCACAGGATCATGCAGCAAGCCATCAGTCTCATCATCACGGCCATCTTCGACGATCACGGACTTCCCACTGATGCGCCCGCGTTCATGCAGGTTACTCCTTCTCGGAGATCGCGGTTGAAACATGGTTGAGAAGCCATTTGTACTATCAGACAGAATACCCTCAGGAGGAGATGTTGCAGGAGGTGGTGACATTTTGTCGATCGAATTGAAATCAGGATATCGAGATAATCGGCCAAGAGGCGAAGACGTTTGTGGAACGGCATGTATTGTAGACGGGTCGATGGTATTCCTTCTGAATCCTGTGCTAAATGTAGGTGAAGGCAGCATTTCGACAATCATATTGGCATGCCCTGCAGTATTAGGCTTTCCGTCAAGCATAGCTTGCGCTTCCGCCGCACTCGTCATTGAAGAGAAACGTGCGACTGCAGTCGCAAAGCCTTTGTCATCTTCAAATTCGGTTGGCACAACTTCAGTATCCTGGAGGTCTTTGGCGAATAGCAGCATCGTTCTTACTGCCTCAGTTGTGGTTGTAATGGGAAGTTTCCGCAGTATCAGAGCCGTAGGCGCATACAAGCCCTCGTTGGCACTCGACATGCGGCGGTCTTGCATCTCAAATGGCATGTCGTGCACAAGACGTGTGACAGGCTGGAAATCAACAGATGGGTGTCGGAATATGCCAAGAGCCACAGCAGTCATTATGCACCTCAAGACGTGCGCCTTTTGTCTCGGAAACAGGAAGAACCTCTAACCCGCGACCATTGAGATTGGTCGGGAGTATCGTTGCCGCCTGTGATCGCGTCCGTGTTGATCCCAGACAGAACGACCGTGGTAAGGTCTATGGTTTGTATCAGAACCAGAAAGACCAATAGGTCCAGTTATTCCGCAAGCAGGAGAACAAGGCTCTTGTATGCTGAATTATAGTAATATGCTTCCAACACTGATCGCCAATCACGAGTCGGCGGAGATGAGTAACTTGACTGACGACGAGCACCGAAGCAATGCGACAACAGTTTGTGACAAGACGAAATCAGGCCCACGCAACTGGTAGCTTGGGAATAGATTATATTTGCCTGAAACACAGAACGGAGCGGAAGAAACAAATGATTGAGAATATCAATCGCAATGCCGGCCCAGCAAGTGGTTGAATGTAGATACACGTCGGGACTTGAGGAATTATCAGGAGGACGGTTACACAAGATGCTTGTTGGCAGTCATGAACGAGGCGAGATGGAGGTGAGAAAGTGGACAAGCATCGCCTGGGAGAAGGTGGGACACTTTTGATGGCGCCAAATGGCCAGCCGATAGTAGCGATTAGTAGTGGCTAGCGAACCAGATACCAGAGCTGGGATGCTTGGAGATTCGGGGAATGGATGAATCGAGGCGACCCAAACGCTCGCTAGATCGAGGTCAAGGTTTGTCAAGGTTGTCAAGGTTGTGTGGCTTGCAAGCGTTCGAGTGGGGACGAGTGGACAGCCGCAGGTACAGTAAAGTACAGCATGAGTTGAAAGCCGACCACCCTCGCCAATACTGTACAATACTTTGATGCACTCTGGTCGTGCGCATTCTCCCACCTGTAGATTCATGTACCATAAAGTGCAGATGGTCATACCTTTGGAAGAGTAGCATGCGCTTCTCGTCAATCCGCTTAGCAATATAGAGTGGAGGTCAACACGAGATAATCCAGGGTGGTGGCTTGCTTAGCACGATCAATCGCGACGGGCATACAGCAATTCAATATGCATGTTGGTTTAGATTGATAGCAAGTCGCCGTGGGGTGGATTTTGTACTCTTCTGGGAGGGTGAATGACTGGCGCAAAGATCCTGGGTGGCCGACGCTTGGGATGCAAGAATAAGCAGTTAACCAGTAGTCGTTCAGCGGGCTGACAGTCCTCTCGCGCGTGCCCCAAGCCGACGAACGCTGGAGTGGAAGGATGCAAAAGCACGAACTCTGGCTGGCACGCAAAAACGAGTCTACCAAGCCCACATCAACCCGCGCAAGCCACAAATGCAAGATCCCGGTCGGCAATGGACCACCCGCCTGTTGGTGCCTCTTTTAACCTTCAGTAGCAAAGCCGTAGGTTGCTTGGCGGTGTCTTTCGTTCGGCTCTCCACGGCCCACTTACCTTTGCGGCTCGTGAAGCTGACCACGAGGGCAATACCTTGAGCATGTTATCAGCAGTCATACGATTGCCACCTTTTGATCCAACCAACTGTAACTACTGTTCACAGCTTGTCTGTTTAGAGTGAATGATAACATGAACCTTAAAAGCAGGCTGACCATAGCAGGCTGTATACTGAAGAGAAATCAAATCCATCAAGGCTCTTGACTGCACCTGTGTGTGCTTGTCCATTATTGCAAGCCTGCAATCGTCTGCATTCGCAACCACTTCAACTACCTGGTAATTGCGCCACACGAATCCAGTCACAGCATTCGGACCTGATCAAAAGACATGTTGCAAAGGCGTGAAATGGGTTATCTGACATTCTACATAACACGGCCGATTGATATGGCAAAGGTTGAGAAGACCGCACAGTGTGGAGACTGTGATAGATTTGTAGCCTGAGTGGGTTCAATGTAGATCAGGTTGTCAAGTCTGTTTGTACATGTTCTCGCAGTATATGGCATAGCTGGATTATGCAGGCGTACACATACCTGCTAAATTGGATATTAGATCAAACGGCCACATGCTAGACCTACTTTCCCAATGCAGACAACATCATGTCGTGTCCTGAAACTAGCTAGAGCCTCAATTTGCTTCCTTGCTTGGTGAGGGACAGAACCTGGCAAGAGTAGCAGGGAAGTTGGGTAGCCACTGTCTGACCTCCCGACGTCAGCTGTACAGATGGCCCAAGCCTCTTCACAGATAACATTGCATGGTTAATAAGGCATTGCCTGTACAGTGCTGTACTTTACTCAGACGATGACTGAGTTTGCGTAGACCTTCAACACAATACGCCTATGGCGTCGGCCCGAGATCTGGGATCGGCGTTGTGCTATGCCAGGATCAGATTTGCAGGCATGCACAACCACTGCGTCGTCAACAAGGCATATTGCAATGTCATAACTTCTGCTTCGAGATTAGGTTGAATGCCCGGGCGGCTTGTCGCTGTACTTCTCAAGAAGCTGGTTAGTAAGCTCGCCAATCTTGCTGCCTTTCTTTTCAATCATCTCCTGGCGGTTGTTGTCAACCACGGTCTCGTAAGCCGGCGGCGAGTCCATTAGTGTCGTGTCAGAAACGGAATCGTCCGAACTGCGTGGCCGCTTCGGTGATGGCTGCCCATCGAGATCATGGATAGTACCCATGGAACCTGGTGTCAAATCTCTGACATAGTCCAACTGTGCCGGATCGCGAAAAGGATTGTTATCGTCCATGATCGTAGAGTTGGTTGCCTGGCTCCAGCCACGTGCCCGGCCAGACTTGGGAACATGTTGCACCAAATCCTCGTTCGCAAAAGCACGGTTGTCTTGCTCCACGAACTTCCTTAGGGCGTTTGACAACGGAATTGGTCTGAAATCCATGGCCGTAGTGTCTGCATACACAAGCATTGCTGTTGAATGTTCCTTCATCACCGCTTCCCGGACTTGCGCAACCGAAACCTTTCGTACTGAATAGGGGGCACTGCCGCCCGACGTATCCTCCGGTGAGGATTGGCTACTATTGTCAGTCCATTCTGTTCTCCACCATTGCCATAGTTCGAATGGTTCGTCATCACCATCCTCGTGCATGTCTATGAGGTCGGGGTTCACCTTTCGTAGATATGTAATGTTCGGTTTGGTTGAAACGCCTTGGAGGACGTACTTTTGCCTTAATGGACGAGATGAGTCCGCGGGATCCATGAGGTCGGACATTATCGCATTGATTTGTGAATTCAGTTCAACCTTCTGCTGGTCAAGAGCTCTTAACACGAGGTCCATTTTCTCAACAAGCGCACTGATCTCGTTCTGCATCTCCACAAGCTCGGCATCCGTGTTGACTATGTCTCGCTCGATATTGTTTCCAGCCTCGCGCTCTACAACTGCTGCTACCGGCAAAAGGTCTCTTCCCGTTTCTAATGCTTGTCGAATGTTGATTCGTGCGCCATTGGTGCTGCCAACCGACATTTCCCTAATACGTTGCTGAGCTTTAGAGAGTCTTCCGATTTCTTGCACAATGGAGCGTGACCTATATCTCATATCGTAAGCTACATCCCTGTATTCAGATGTATACCGGTCAAGGTACCAAACTTCTGTAGGGAGGAATTTCAACTTTGTAGAGGCAGGCTCATCGTTGTGTATGCGCATGGTGAAGATGTGACCGAACCTCTCGAACCAGACATTATCCGGAGCCTGATCTGGCGCGTCGTTCCAGACAATTAAATCAAACAAGCGTGACTGGTCAGGTGCCTGTTTCACGGGGCCTTCAACAAGGAAAATGTCCTTGGAGTCTGTTGAGGTACCATTCGAGTCAGGTCCCTTTGTGGCTGTCGAGGTAAAGACCTGTGTCAATGGTTCATCGAGCTTCTCATGCATTGCGGCGCTTTGCCACGCCTCTAGAAAATGCGTACAGGAAGATTGTGGACGAAAATACTGGAAAAACCTTAGACCTGCTAGCGCATCAACACTGCCGTACGCACGTGAAGTGCCATCCAAAAAAGCCATCAAGCACTGAATTTCGCAAAGATAGTTCAACCGGTCCATGTTGCCAGGAGTGTCTTGCTGTACTGAAACGAGTTTGGAGTTTTCATCAGAAGTCCCTGACCACCATTCAGGGTTGTGTCCATACGTGAGAACCTCCAGAAATGGTGAGAGTAGTGCTGCTCGAGCAAGAGGAATGCTGTGATATATGGTAAGCAGGGATGCAATGTAACCAGTTGCTGCTGAGCCTTTCAGAAAAGCTGGTTCGAATGACTGACGCCGACGCAATTGTGGTGGAGGATGCTCGACAAGTTCTCGAGATGAAGCGATGGGGGCAAGAGCCCATTGATCTTCAGGATAATGGGAACGTTGCGCGGGACCAAATCGTTGTCCCGTCTGGATTGTACCATTTTCTTGACCGTGCACATCTTTCATAGATTCTGCTACTGCACGGTTGTAGGCATTTTGCTCTTTGGTCTTCTGATCGACGGTAGCTATTGTAGGTCAGATTGCTCTTTTTATTGGTGCCCTCATACCTTGCGCATGTTGCTGAGTCAAATCAATGAAGTTTGTATTCGGAGAAGGAGGTCGGGACATGAGCATGTCATCGTCTATTCGAAAAGCTCACGTCAACATAAGTGTACCTGCTCAGCGTACCAAGGTTTAACGTACAAGGTATGTTATCTTGCGGCTCCCATTGCCTACCCACAGCAGCCTTGACAGTGTTATTCACCAGATATGAAGGGCCGGGTGAATCATGATTCACTCACATCATCACGAAGGGCGGTGCTGGGGTCCTCGTAAAAGTGTATGACAGCATCTTGCCAGTTCGGCCATTTCTGGATCCCTCGTCAGTGACAGCAACATCATTCCCACGAAACCCAACTAACCTTCAATAGCACAATTGCCTGCACTCGATCGACGCCAGTGACTTCACATACATTGTTGACGTCAGCCTGGCTGGGCTGTATTCCTGTGTTGACCATACCGTCCGTGCACTTTCTGTGTAAATGTAAGCATGTTAAGCGGACATCAGGATATTATATGAAGGGCTTGTGTTACTTCATCAGCTCTGGTGTCACATTCATGTTGAAGGTAGCAGCTTAGGCACCATCATTTGTCAGGTTCCATTATAGCTCCATCAAACCGACGAGCCTCAGCACGTTTGGTAACCGTGAGATCTGTTGGTACAGAATGCGCAAGTCACGGTGAGGATGTACTGTAAGTATGTTTGATGCATGCGCTCATGAATTGATGACATGGGCAGAAATCGGTCATTGGTGTGGAGTCTACAAGGCTTGGGCGCTGCCGTGCATGCATCCGCCTCTACAGTAGTACACCGTTCATGGTAGTTAGTATACTCTGTACCTTGATTTAAAGACCCATAAGGACTACTGCTTGCGACAGGACTGCAAGCCAGCACCTTGGTTGAAGTCTGAGTAATGCGATGCTATGTCGACCTACACAAGTAGAAATTTTGCAGTAGACCGAATTTATAGACTCGCCATATGGGATTGGGCATGCCCAACATAGCATTGATCTGGTTGTTCAACACGCGATCCCTCTGCCACGCGCCCTGGGACGAGCCACATCAACCAGAGCCGAGAGCAGCCGGCGTGAAAAGTGAAAACCAATACACGGAAAATACCCATCTAACTACTCCATAACAAGCAGCACAAAAGCGCATTAAGTGCATTTTTAGAGCACTCCATGTTCATTGCTGATCGATCCCACCAACACGTGTCAAGAATGGGGTGGCCTCCCCATGGCAAGGCTGCTGGCGAAACAGAAATGGCGGATGTTTTAATTCAGATCCATGCTGTTGGTCGAGAACAGATGATCGACAGAGTCAAAAAGTCAGGTTGTGAAAAGCAGGCAAGGCATGTCGTGGAGTAAGGGGCTGGAAATTTGAGAGGCGAACCTGCATCATCTTCAGCAGAAAACTACAGTACAGTACCCTCCTGGTTCATCATAGCCATGGCGTGTAGTTGTTTCACTGCCATGAATTCGGTCATGTTGTAATTCTCTGCCCAACGCGAAGTTGATTTGTACTTGAGTTTCGGTGTCTTTGTCTACCTATGTAGCAATGCCACGGCTTAGCGACCATACTTGTAATTGGATTCCAATAAGGAATAGTCTTCACCACGCAATTTCGAATCTTGACACTTCTGTGCTGTGCAGAAATGGGGGATGACAGGCTCAAACTTGACTATCGTGCAACTTTGGGCGCAAAGCATGCCTGCCATAGCCGAGAAGGTGGCCAGTCGGCATCCCTTGATCGATCATTCTCAAACACGCCATGTCCACATCGAATGCTTAGAGCCAACCATCTTATGCAAGACTCAGACTCCTTCTTGACCCTTGCGTGCCATCTTGTCCATGCTAGCCCCCCCGGTAGTGCCCCTTCACCACTGACTTGTGCGGTGCTGCATGCACCTGATGCCGCTAGTCCCAAGCCGCTTACTCGTGGCTGGTCTTCTCCTCTGCGTCTGCTCCTGAGAAGTACAACGACGTGCGTGTTCTATGTCTGGTTACTTCTTCATTAATTCTTCGACGGCTGCTGCAACTGGTTCGACGCTGTGAAACCTTCCGATTCGTATCCGCGCGTGTATCATTCTCTGCTTGTATCTCATTACCAACACGATTCTTCCCACGCCGACCAGCAGCTCGATTCCTATCCCACTATCTTAGCAGCATACCCCAATCACGATCCCTCGAACGCGACAAAACAGAGATATTGCACACCAAGAACATCGAAAACACCTCAACTGACGGCCAGTATACTTGCGACCACCTCCAGACTAGTCGCATTGCATTCTACGGAGACTGCCTCATCGATCGGCCTACCGAGCCTTACATCTTCACCAGTTCGCGGCAGTGCCTACCCCATAACTCTCCTCCATGGTTGGTCATAGATCTCTGTACTCGCCGTCTCTTAAGAAGCAACACAACATGAACTCCGCTAGGCGCAGCAAATTCAGGCTCGCCAACATAATTGGCGATCCGTTTGCCCTTGCGACCATATCCATCTCAGTGGTAAGACGAGCGCAGTGATGATACATTATCACCGTACTAACTGCCTGGTAGCTTGCATGGCTCATTGCTTTCTTGGCCTCGATAATAGCGGATATTCAGAATCCCTATCCAAACTACGCATGGTGGACTATAGTTTATATGCTCGGTTGCATCATTGGTATCACTGTTGCATTCGCTGCTGATGCTACACATCATTATGCTATCGCAGTATGTTAGCATTTAAGAATGTGTATGGAACATGCTGATAGATTTTAGATTGTCGGTTACCTCTCCGCTGGGTTGGTTATGTCCACATCCGCAGTTAGCACTCTCATTTATCAGAATGCTGGCACTATGCAAGCAGCGGCAGCCGGCTTCATACTACTGTCCATGGTTTCGGTAAGTGCTTGTACCTAATACACGAGATTGTAACTAACGAACTCCAAGATCATTTGGATCTTCTACTTCGGATCTGCGCCACAAGCCACTCACAGACGGTTCGTTGATGGATTTGCCCTTCACAAGGAGCACAAGGATTACCCGGCCACGAACAACCTCAGCAATTACAACCGACCCGAGACCACCGTCTCCAATGCGCAGCCTCCTCAAATGTACACATCCGCTCAACTAAGTGGTTTCGAAACATCCACACCAATGTCAGGATATCCTGGTGGTCAACATGGAACACAGAATCGTGTATCAACACAACCAACAATGGGAGCTGCGACAACAAGCACCCCGGCTCCTACACAAGAAATTCAACCACCGACCGAGTATCCCTACCGAGCAAAGGCCATTTACAGTTACGAAGCCAACCCTGAAGATGTCAACGAAATCAGCTTCTCGAAGCACGAAATTCTCGAAGTATCAGACGTGAGCGGCCGATGGTGGCAAGCAAAGAAAGAGAGTGGCGAAACGGGCATCGCACCAAGCAACTACTTGATTTTGTTATAAGCAATTCGAGTATGCGATGGAGCATACAGCCCCTATGCCTCACGAAATTTTCATATTTCAAGGAGTTCTGGAACTTTCTTACTTGAAGCGTTTTGACGACCTTTTCGATATTCCCGAAGCCTTACCAAGGCTTGGATTTCTTGGTCAAGTTATGGCCGACTTGTTTTAAACCATACATTTTCAGATGTATATGCGATGGTGTTACGGCGCTACGGAAAACGGCTGCTGGATAGGTATGGTGGCAACATGCATATGAGCTGGAGTGAGGAAGTACTTGTGTATTCTGAAAAGGGACAACAATGTGACTGGATATCACATATTCGTGTTGCTATGTACAGTGGACAGTTGAAACCCATGGATGTTGGGAATTCAGAAAAGGTGACCACCATACAGTTATTCACAAATTCAAGCTTCATACCGAGTAAGAGCGATATCTCGTACGAAAATTCAATGCAGGAGCACACTCCAATGGCTCGAACAATGAAGAAAGAATGGTCAAAATCCGTTGCGCTTTCTCATACTATGGTAAAGCAGATACCTAAATTATCCTGCACAATCATCTATACCGACACCTACTGCCACGGTTACAACCACCCGATGAGACCGCGTCAATAATGCTTGAGCTCTCCTCAACCACTATCAGCACTGCCAAGCAAGCTCTTCACATAAATATGGTATGTAGACACAAGTCGACCCTATGCTTGCATACAGTATAACGCAGTCCAGTAGCTACATATGTACGTGGTTGTGATTGTGGTTATATTCGCGTTTCCGCCTATCCTCTGTGTTGCATACATACCTACATTTAGCTACATGTATGTAGGTATCTATTTGTATACACTACTTCCGCATCCTTGCACAGTACAGTACAGTACAGTGCAGGACAGTAGCTACATACATGTACACTGACAGGTCTAGGATGGAGGTTTCTCCCATCAGTCCCGCCGGCTGTACAATTCAAGTCCGGTCCACTTTTGATGCGCGTATTGGTGGTGGTGGTGGTGGTGGTGGTGTAGATAAATAGATGGTGGGGCAGGGCAGCGCAGGCCAGAGCAGGGGGGCGAGGAGGGAGACTGTTTGCTTGTAAAATATACTGAATCTGACCCAGTCCGATTGAATAAGCGAATGCCTTGACTCTAAGTATTTGATATGTTAGCTAGTACGTATCTATCTGATCGTATGATAAGGATAGATGTATGTATGTTGCTCAGAATGGTCAAGTTATTGTGTTGTACTCAATCTACGTCCTCTATCGCTACAGTCGCATTTTTATTCGGATTTCTGAAAGGATACTGGTTCTGCAATACTCGCATGCGTTCGAGGGTTATGTACACATCTACTACTGCACATATCTGGTCAACGAAGAATGGATCGGGGAAGATACAATACAATATAGCAAGAGAAGGTATAGAATTTTGGATATATGTCTTATCCACCATTTTTCAACATTCTGGTGTTGTCTTCTTTGTGCGAATTACCTCACTGGAAATCGCTTTGACTCCCGTCTACGCACTGTAACCGCTTGGCATGTCGCTATGCTTCTTGATCTCTCGTGTTCATACTCTGCATGAATACTGAGTGGCCCGTCTCTCGTCCTCGTGCCGCAGAAATCGCGTCCCACGGCCGGTGTTGCTTCCTGCTATATGGTGCGCAAGCACTTCGTGGCGGGATGTCGTCTGCACCCTCTCAAACCAAGTGCCTTGATCAATCCTTGCAAGGATCAGGATGAAGAAGGCCAACTGCCCCTAGTATCGCTCCGACCAAACAATGTGAGGTTTAGTTGAAACCTGTGAGAATTCGAGATTGAACAGGTGTCTGCTGAGCCTGACTGGCCGCAGAATTCCTAGCTGTTAGGACGTATGACAAAGCTGGAAGCTTGTGTCTATGAGGTGCGGCTTGCTGCCTCGAGCGATATCTCTTCTTGTCACTTCTCGTCGTCAGACATTTCAAGTTGATGAATGGCTCTGTAGTGAAGATTCAAGACTGTTTTGGACGGATTTGGATTGCGTCAATTGTGCCAGCATATAAATCTCGGACAACACTTTGTAGATTGTTATATTCCGTGATACCAAATACACCCGGTGCATCCTATGCTTGTTGTGCCTTGCTCCAGAAATCCAAGCTTGCAATGATGTCTTCACCATTTTCATCCTCGTAAGCGTAGAGAATCTGTTTAAGCTGTTAGTGCTGATGCATACGGTATTCTACATCTTTAGACATACCTCTCTTGTGCTGCTGTGCAACATTCTGATATTCTTTCCAGTCATGACATGAATCAACTCGCTTGTTTCCAAATGTCGTATCTCAATAAAGCTCGGTTCAAACGCTAGAATATAAGGATAGTTTAGTGCGAATGCCTGAGGCGTGCCTTCCCATTGAATTTTCCAATCTTGTCTCGCCCTCCAGCCATTGCGATTAACAAAGAAACTGAAGTCGGAGTAATTGAGTAGAAATTCGCCGTTCAGTCGCTCGATATGTATGGGCCTCACGTTTTCTTTTCGTGTGACGAAATCCAGCGATGTATCAGCTTGGTCCAGGAGTGATTGACGCTCTGTGGTCTCTAGTGACACAACCTCAAAACCACGAGCGCATCCAACACACAGCGTGCTACGCAGATAGTGTACAGATGATGATTCAGCTGGAATATAGAATTCCTTGAATGGTTTCAGCGCGTCCTGTCCGCCTGCGAACATCTTGCTTATGCCGGGTTTCTTATTACGTTTCGTCAAATCATCCATGGGCTCATAGACTTTGATAGTTGTGTATGCCGCTGAGGTCTTAACTGAGCAGACCAGATGTCGTCCGAGGCCGATGCCAGCCTTGAAAAAGTTGGCATGGCCTTGAATTTTCCGTGGTCTTATCGCAAGAGGATTTGTGTTGTTCACGTCGAGGGCCTCGAACGGATACGATAGCAACGATTTGTTGGCCAGGACCAGTAGTAGTCTATACTCTTCAAGCGTGTCAATCTGCGTCACCTGCGTAGCATCGAGTATCCTCCTCGGTTTTATAGTCTTGTCTTTTGGCCACCTATCAGCGAGATAAATTCCATTATCAGTTCCGTAGATGAGTTTGCGTCCACCGTCGGTTGGCACAAGGCAATTGACACGGTTTTGAGCGTTGAAGAATGCTTCACAGAGAATGGTCTTCGTGTAGAAGGCGCTGCTTCTCTCTCGAAGCTTGCTCTGCTGCGCTTCAACCATTTCAATAAATTTCTTGCGCTGAATGTTCGAAGTGGCGTACAGTTGCAGCTCGTATGCGCCCTTGCCCAAATGTCGAAAAGTAACTGGAAATACGTCTTTTTGACCTGCAGGAGTTATGACCCTCGCTCCTGGAAGAAGCCCTGATGATGGTCTCTTTGCTATGCCGAGTCGCGGTATGATTTGGTCCATTTCGGCAATCACAAGCAGTTCCAGAGGTATTGGTTTTTTGTAAACTCGTAGTTCTTCTCGCTTGTTGACTGTCTTGACTCGACACATCAAAACCGCGTGATCGAACAAGTAAACTTGCACTTCTGCATTATCTGTTGGATTCTTCTTGAAGCTCATCTTCGTCAAAATGGCCCGATTCTCTTCCGTGAGTTTGAGATCGGTATATTCGCCAACATTCCATTTTAGTTGCTGGCTGAGCTGGAGGAGGTTGAAATGATTCTCAGCCTTACCAGTCTCTGTATTGACTCGAGCTAGGAAGTCTTTGATCAATCCGATGGCACGGGGGATATCCTTTTTGTCCGTTTCGCCATCTTTGGTATACTTGAAGACTTGGTCCAGGAGAAGTGGATACCTTGCCAATCTAGTTGTTGGCTTGGTCAAATATCCATTCAACTCTAGCTTTCTCGACTCTTTAAGACGCTCGGTCTCGTCAACAAACCTGCCGAAAGCAGGATTCGAGCCCTTTTCTTTCTCAAACTCATACTTGCCGTACATCTGGTTGGCCCCATACTTAATGAACGGATCAAACTGGGGAACCCATCTCAAGAAGATATCGCCGATGCTATGTACCACATAAGATTCCTTCTGCCTCCTCGACAATTCATCAGCAAACTTCGAGTTGACTGCATGAACCTCCAGACAATTTCCGAAAACTGTACGGACGAACTTCTCTCTCTTCTCTTCCTTGATAGGCGAGAGCATGCCGGGCTGCGATGCTCGAAGAGGCCGGATCCAAAAGTCGCGTAAATATTCGAGATCTTTGACAAAATCTCGTTCCGTGTACATAATCTCAAAAATGATCTCTTGCCTTTTCTTCTCCCTTTCATCCAGCTTCTCTGCAACATCTTTTGGTACGTTCGTTATCCAAAGCTTGATGTCCTCCTCATTACCATCGTGTAAACTGCCTTTCGATGATTGATGTCTCAGGCCTGGCTCTGGCTTCATGTTCAGTCGTGCTTGTTGTTCCAGTCTCCTTGGGCACGCTATCGAGTAACAAAGCTGATCTTTTGTGCAAGTTGGAGAATAGCATTCTGTAAGCAGAGTAAATACACCATTGACATCCGCAGCAGTAGCAGTTTCTCCCATTGTCTCGCGAAACTGGTAAACTTCTCCCGGTGCATCCCGCAGACGGTGTTCGTATGTCACATCATGAAAGAATTTCTGAGCATCAAGCGCTCGTCCCAGTAAAAGAGCCAAATTGCGGTCCGTCGTTTTGATGATGTAAGCGATCAGGTCAACAGCCTCAGCACCTGTGAAGGAGTTCTTGTAAGAAAAGTCGTCCTTACTTCGTTCACCGAGTCCGATTCTTTCCTGAAAGGCTTGAGCCACTCTCGACAAGAGTGCCGGATATACTAGAGGGGATCTTCTTTGCGCCACCGTCTGAGTCGTAGAACCACTTGACGAATGTTGTGGCTGGGAAGGCCGACTTGTCATACTGTCCGTCCTCCCATTGACAGCCGTAGAGGTGGAGGAATCAAAAGAAGTGCCACTAGCGCCCGAGACCGCTCTCGTCGGTATCGTGCCCTCACTGGGCTGTCTAGCCCGAATAGGCATGTTCTGCTGCAGGTTAGCAACACTTGAGGACGTGAATGTCGCGCTGCGCTCCATAAACGGATCAGTCTCAGCTTCTTTCCTTCTCCCTGGCACAATTCTCCCACTCGTCAATTGTGTGTGGTCTCTATCCATAAGATGTCCCATCGTCATGGCTCTTTCGTCGCCCATTCTTTGAGGGATTTGCCTTCCTTCAGCAGTTGTTGTTGAGCCTCCAGGCGCACCAGCGTAAGGCTGCTGACGGTAAGCACCTGCTGTGCCAGGCTGAAAACCTGGAGCAGGTGGTCTGTACATTGATGTTTCACCCGGCCGCACCATGGAGCGAGACCGATATGCATCATTGTTCAGTGCGGGAGGTGGCATTCGATTTGGACCAGGTTTCGATTGATATGGTTGCATCGGAGCCATGCCCCTGGGGTCCATTCTTTGGGGTGGTGGGTAACCACGTCTGTCAGGAAAGATTGGCGGACCGTTTTGTGGGACCGACGGTCTGAAAGCAGGATAGCCATTAGCTTGCGGCGCTCCGATAGCCGGGCCATAGCCATTCTGTGCTGGACGGTCGTACCCTTGTGAGAACTGTCTATTGGGAGTTAAGTTCCTCTGGGGTGATATGTTGACTTGCGATTGTGAGTTCAAACTGGGTGCTCTTTCAGAAAGATAATCCTGCGGCGACGAGGTCATAGTTTGTGCTCGACCTGGCGGGGGTCGCCCTCCGAAGACATTGGCGAAGGCGTTATCTCTTGGTACACCATAGCTAGCTGTTCTTGAGTTTGTTCCATATGGCCTGTTGTCTTGCATCATATCGTCCGCCATGCTCAATCAAGAGGTAGCTGAATCCAATGTCGAAGAGGTGTAGTGGAGTGATTTAGTCAAATGGAACTCGGGACCGTTGTAAGCCAGTACAGTCTTCGGTCGACAAGTATCTAAAGTCGAGGACGCATGTGCAGACCGGCTAGCACATGGGAGGATCACTAGGGGTATGTGATGTGTACTACAATGCGCGTCCCTCGGCCGTGGTCGTGTCTTTACCACTATACAGATATTCGGGACAAAAGCTTGCGGTTTGTCGGTTGTTTACTTTCAAAATTCAACACGGGCCGTATCGTGAGGCAACAGGCTAGACGACGAGAGGTGCGGATTCGAGAATGGCTGTAGTCAGATCTTCTTCATGCTGCCGGAAGGAAAAGAAGACCCAGGAGAGAACGGTAGGGATGTGATTGAATAGCAACACATGTAATGAAGACAAGAACAGTTCGTCCGAAGAGAAAATGATTATAGATGCGCAGTAGTAAATGGTGAGGGTGGTGGGAAGATCGAAGTGAAGCTTCTTGTTAGATGCATGTGAGTTATGAAGTGCTAGTGCAGGTAAGTGGTTTGGCTGCGACTGCAGTGTGCAAGATCGGTCATTGGCTGGATAGGCTGGCCTCTTCCTCCACCCGCTACTAAGGCTGCGCTCCGGCTTGCTGTAGCTTAGAAGTCTGCAAGCGAATGATATCAAGATCTCCCATACCAGCGCACTATTGTCTACCTACCGTTCTGTCCAAACACGATTCTCGACAGGCATTTCACCATTTACTTGCATACACCTTTTCTGACCACCGCTGGACGTAGTTGCAACATCGCCACAATCTTCCCACATTCCCCACGATGGCGAGCATATTGGCCGATGTCGACAGTCAACTGTCACCTAAATTCGCACCCTTCTTCGGCATGGTTGGTTCACGGTAGAACAGGGTATACAAGAGCAGGACTGACATGTATACAGGCAGGCATTGCCTCCGCGATGATCTTTGGTTGTGAGTGAAGGACAAGAAAACTGGTGTCTACATGTACTAAGAGATCAAACAGGCCTTGGGGCGGCATACGGTACAGCAAAATCAGGCATCGGTATCGCTGGAGTGGGCACTTACAGGCCTGATCTTATCATGAAGGTGAGCAGAATGAGCAAGACACTAAACAAGTATTGACAGAAATGTTGCAGTCTCTGATTCCCGTGGTCATGTCCGGTATCATCGCCGTTTACGCTCTCGTTATTGCTGTCCTCATCGCCGGAGACATGGCGCCACCTCCCGAAACCTACAGTCTATTCACTGGCTTCATGCACCTCGCGGCTGGATTAAGCGTCGGATTGTCTGGCTTAGCCGCTGGCTATGCGATAGGCATTGTTGGTGACATGGGCGTTCGTTGTTATATGCAGCAATCCAGGATCTTTGTGGGCATGGTTCTCATACTCATCTTCGGGGAAGTTCTAGGACTGTACGGGCTTATTGTAGGCTTGATTCTCAACTCCAAGAGTCAGGCTTAACGCAGTGATCGACGTCAGGTATATGCAGCGGTACACGACCAATGCTAGCAGAATAGACTCAATGAATTCTAAATTCTAGCTTCAGTTGGCGACCTTCATTGCCACAAGCTAAGGACATGCGAACTGGATCCCTAAGATGACAGATTGGCAGATCTAAGGTACCTACCTACTAATCTAAGAATGCTAATGATCCAAGATGAATCAACCCAGGAACGTCCCCAAGTTACCGCCAATGTGCTTCAGATCTAGAAGGAATGTGTCGTGGCCAAAGAGACTTATGTCCTCCCCCAGCTCCACATGCGTTACCCTGTCGTTCCCAGTTGCTTTTAGGGTGTTTGCAATCTCTCGTTGCTGCCAAGCTGGGAACAAAATATCACTTGCTACCCCCATTACCAAGGTCGGATGAGTTTTGAGATTCATCATTCCTTCCACGAGATCTTGTGGCGGCCCTGTAGCAGCATTGATCGATACATCCTGATCCATAGGCGTCACGGCTTCCTTCTCCTCGTATTTCTGGTTCGGCAAGGTCAGCCCACACACAGGATTCTCCTCAACAGGTTGTCTGCGTCGCTGCTGCAAGCGCTGTTCGTTCAATTTTCGACGGATCTGCATATTCTGTTGATGCGCCTGACCCAGGTCGAACATATCCATCGCCTTTGAGATATAGAGCAATGAATTTGGATCGTATTCTAGAGAGAACTTCTCCCCCGCATGGTCCAAGTATGTTTCAATGAGGAAGTCAGGACACAACGCTGGCTGCTTGCTGTTATCAGCTCGTCGACGCCCAAAGCGGTTTTCCCACTCCGGACCACTTCTGTACGTTACCGTTGCAATCTGCCTAGCGAGCTTCATTCCGGAGTGTGGTGGGATAGAGTCGTAGTAGAAGCCACGGTTCCAGTTTCGGTCCATCATCAGGGCTTGCCGTTGCGTATGCCGCATAGCAATACTGTATGGATGACTTCTTGCACAACCCGAAATGCTGACGATCTTGCCTACTTTTTCCGGAAAATGTACACCAAAAGCTAAGCTTTGCATGCCACCCATACTGGCACCAACACTGGCGTAGAGCTTCTGGATGCCCAGACCATCGACCAATCGAGCTTGGGCGCGAACCATGTCATCCATGGTCAGGATGGGAAATCTTGTAGCGTACCGCTGGCCATCTAACGGGTCGGAAGAAGAAGGACCAGTCGACCCATAACATCCTCCTATTACGTTGGTGCAGATCACGAAATATTTGTTTGTGTCTACAGGTAAGCCTGGACCAATAAACTTCTCCCACCACCCAGGCTTAGGGTTGGACTCTGTGCTGTGAGCATGGCTGGATGCTGACAGACCCGTGTGTAACAATATCGCATTGCTTCTATCTGCATTCAATGTGCCCCAAGTCTCATATGCGATGTCGAAGCCGCGCAATATGCCGCCCCAGTCCGTCAGAAAGGGCTCGTCTGAATGAAAGACAAGATGTGCTCCTGTCGTGTATGAAGGTTCGGGACCAGATTCGCTCGACTTTTTCTGCAGAGCTTCGGTTTTCATCTCTTGCGCATCTAGACAAGGAAAGGCCATAGCAGGATTGGACGAAACAGGTGCTTCATATGTTTGTTCTTGGGTTGCTGTAGCCTGTTGTGCTTGCCTCGGTGTCTGCGTTGTGATAGACCGGCATGTCCGAGACACTGGAGGGCCATAGACTCGATCGTGCCAACGCAAACGTTCTTGTTTTGGTGTACATGTTGCTAGGTTAGTACGTCCACGCTGGAGTAATCGAGCTGCAATCTGTGCTCCGGTACGAGACGACATAACGTTCACCCGCGATATGAGAGAGGCAAGCACAGATGTAAGCGATTCTGTATCTTCAACACGGGTGATGGTGGTATTGAAGACCAAGCATAGCTATCTACTGGTACCACGAATCTGCAAAAGATTCTCGGAATCGGTCTTCTCTTCTCTACTAATACTGTTCTCCAACTTGCGTCACTTTGGGCGTCTCCGATTGGAGGCATGAATATGCTTCAACCCCACCTGTCAAGTGGCAGCACTAAACTCAGATACGGTAGACACTTCGGATGCCTTACCATATCAATGGACGAATGATCTTGGCTCCTGATGCTGCTAACTACACCGTAGTCGAACGGGAGCCTGCAAGCAATCCCAATCATATTGTACATACCCAAATTACATGTCTAGGAACGTGCTCTCTTAAGAGGTCAATAAGTATCAAGTGCAGCCGCCACGTGCGGAGTATGAATGTCGAACCCATGCACGTTGCTTCGCGATGACATGCCAGTCGAGCCAGTGCACTTTGTTGGCTCAACCGATTGGCAATAGCAATAACTCAGCGTAGATCACATGTTTGAGAACAACGCCGGGTTAAGTATGCCGTTTTGCATTCTTGTATCTTGGTTTGATTCAGGTAAGTACCTTGTTCAAATACGTGGATATACGCTTCAGTGACCACAACCATTGCAATCAACCTTACCGTCAGGAAAAGCTATCAGACATACTATCATGGAGTCCGGGAAAGAGAGCAAGGAAACAAGAATCCAAACTATGGAAGAGGGAGACGCGGCACTGCGCGTGTCTCGAGACCTTCTACTGGCACTGCAGAAAGAGGACTTTGAGGCTGTGAGAAATTCCTTATTCCTTCCATTCCGGCTGATACTATCGGTCAACAAACTCGAAGAATTATGGAAGAAACTCCAGTGGTTGACTGGTCCGGTTGAAAGCTTTTCAAGAGTCCAATACCACAAAAAGAACTATTTCCCAGCCACCAAAGCTTTAGTCAATTTTCAAAAGGTGACCTTTGGCCTCACGATACAGACTGGTCCTGGAAATTCCGTGCTTGGTGTCCATATGCATGCGCCAATCGTCATCGGTCTGACGGAGCCCTGGTCGACGCCGAAATATGTGAATGAGGCATCTTTCGATGAGCGAGACATCAAGGTCAACCCATTCTGGTTGTTCCCTGGCGTCGAAGCAAAGATAGCGGTGCCCAAGCAAGGAGGCAAGAAGCCAGCTGTACTCATAATCCACGGATCCGGCATGTTGGACCTCGATAGTAGCTTTGGATCTCAAAAACCAGCAAAAGACCTTGCATATGGTCTAGCATCAGCTGGAATTGTCGTGCTTAGAATCGGGAAACCCCTGGCCTGGCTCATCTACAAAGATTTCCTCGGTGGAGGAGCCACTACGGATGACGAGTATTTGTATTCCGGCAAGGCAGCATTAGAAATCCTCGCCAAACACCCAGAGGTCGACCCAACAAAGATCTACCTCCTTGGGCACAGTATGGGTGGACGGTTTGTACCTCGAATTTGTCAGCAATCATCTGTTCCGGTGGCTGGAATCATCAGTGCTGCTGGACTAACTCAACTCATGAGCGAAGGACTCTCATCACAGGCTACTCATCTTCAGGAACACTTTCCCAAGGATCAGAAATCATTTGAAGAGGAGATCGCAAACTGGGGAGATTTGACTAAAGGCTTGAACCAGGGCATTTTCACGAGAAAGAGTGCAAGCCCACTAGACTCGATTCCTATCCCCTTACGCTTACCGTACCTCGTTCACGACGCGATGTATCCGCCAGCAGAGATCGCGAAGTCTTTAGATACACGGTTCCTTGTGCTGCAGGGAATGCAGGACTGGCAAGTTACTCCAGAAGAAAATCTGGCCTTATGGCGTGAGGGTCTTCGTGAACACATGGGACAAGGAAAAGCCGTGTTCAGAACATATCCAAATCTTCAACACAATTTTGGGCCCGTGAAAGGTTCACAGTATGGGATGAAGCAGTATGATGAGCCTGTCCATGTTGCTGCTGAAGTTATTGCAGATATCGTTGACTGGATCGCACCGAGTCCTCAACATATGCGACTTGGATGAAGTGCTTATTCACGCTCCCACGGTACATGACGAGTGCTATCCCATACACAAGGGTCTAAGCGTATATGTAACTTTAACGTCACAGTGAGAATAGCTGCGAAATAAGGGTACCAGTCCCAAGCAGCCAAGTTTACACAGCGGCATGCGAGATCGATTGTCCTCGTCTCGGATCTGCTCAAAATCTCAACTCGTACAAATGTGACAAAACATGGCGTCAGGACTGCTGCGTGTGACAAACGGATTTGCGATGACCTGGTGCTCCTGAACTCATACAAGTTACTCAAGTTGCATGAAAGATCTGGAAGAATGTAGAAAGGGGCCGGACTTGCAACAGTAGATTGGTGGTTGGTGCTAAGCATTCTAAACTTCATGGCTTACCGCAATAAAGGATCAAGTTAGCTTCAGTGGCTTCTTGACGGAAATGTGTCTTCCCCAAGGTCCGAGCAATAAAAAGTAACGACACGTACGGAGTAGTAATACTGGCACCATTGAAGGGAATATTTACCCATGATTTTTTGAAATCATCCATTTCTCGAAGGAAATTTGCACCCTTTGAACTCTACAGAACCCGGAACCTTAATACGGCCACGAACGATGGGCGCACATGCCTCATGCATGAAGTGGATGTCCATGACTGCGTACATGTATTCGCGTCCAAACCGGTTTGATTCGTACAGTAGATAGCTCTAATCGCTGATATTCCCTGGTTTCTTCTCACCACATCAATCAGCGGCCACGTAGCTGAAATCTGCTTCTGGAATTCTACTCACTTTGAATGGAAGAGTTTAGGATTCGTCTTGGGTCCGTTGATGTACTGCTAGCGAGGTTGGCATAGTCGCTCGCGTGCACCACAGTTCATCTCAGCCATCACGGCTTCTACGACTTTTGATTGCTCACACAGCTGCCTGGGAGAAGCTAACCGGCTGCTCGTTTAAGCCGTACCGAGGACGTTGGTTTGGCCGGGTTGCGATGTGGTCAACACGAAAAGCTGTCGTTGCTGCTTTAGTGCTTGTCACACTTTTTTTCCTTATCAGACACACAACTTTATCTCCAACATCAATACGTACGACAGATGCGCCTCCGTCAGACCAGAAAGCTCCATCGAGGCCTTACCCGCCGCCCCCACAGACACCACCGACGCAGGCGCTGCCAAAATCCTCCAACAAGGATCAGCAGGTTGTCAACGACTTGTCCCTGAAACCTCTGCGAACACGACTTGGATACTACTTTCCATATGAGAATGAGGGCAAGTTCCCCGGATATGTCTGGCAGACGTGGAAGGTTGGGCCCGCATCCGGCGCATTTGGAGATCATCTCAGGCCGTTAGAAGCATCGTGGTCGCAAAAGCACCCAGGATTTGTGCACGAGGTCATAACCGACCACGCAGCAGAGCCGCTCATAAAATACCTCTTCGCGTCAGTGCCGGAGGTTGCCGAAGCCTATTCAGCCATGCCTTTACCTGTTCTGAAAGCCGACTTCTTTAGATATTTGATCTTACTTGCAAGAGGAGGTATATACACAGACATTGATACTGAAGCTCTGAAGTCAGCAGCTGAATGGCTGCCTCCACGTCTAGACCACTCATCCGTCGGCCTCGTCATCGGCATTGAGGCAGATCCAGATCGACCAGATTGGGCAGAGTGGTATGCGCGAAGGATACAGTTCTGTCAATGGACAATCCAGGCCAAAGCCGGACATCCAGTTCTACGCGAGATCGTGAGTGCGATCACAGAAAAAACCCTGGAGCTCAAACGTAAAGGGCTTCTCAAACACGGTCAAGAACCACCTGTCAGTGTCATGGAGTATACCGGGCCTGGGATCTGGACGGACACAGTGTTCAACTACTTCAACAGCCACGAATACTTCGAATTCGATGCAAAGTATCAGAACATCACAGTGCAGGATTTTTTCAATATCAAAGAGCACAAGAAGGTTGGAGATGTGGTAATTCTACCAATAACCAGTTTCAGTCCTGGAGTAGGACAGATGAACGCTGGTGAACCAGATGATCCGATGGCATTTGTGAGGCATGACTTCGAGGGATCTTGGAAGCCTGAAAATGAGAGGCAGCAGTGATCCTGGGCAGGCGCTTTGTATGTTCTGTTTCGATTGCATATAAAGCATTCAGCGAGGAGTTCGGGGTTTGGTCGGATACATTGCGGTTACTGGCAGAGCGAGCCATTAGGAGTGTATATTTGCAAGAGGATCTCACGCGTGAATTTCGCATGTTGGAAGAAGTCAATGTCACAGATACACGGCATGATACAGTAGAATATCATGAGATCTACATTATAATTTACACACTATCGCCATCAACGCTGTTGTTGAACCGATAGAGTACCGTATTTCATTCAACCTGTAGCAACTGGTCGTGGCTGTTTATTGCTCTCCACGTGGTCCAACATTATACGATCTCGAGATGTACGCACAGTGTTCGTGATGTGCCCTGCAACAACATATTCTTTGAAACCAAGTCTCACTCGGAATCAAACCGAGTAGCGCAAGCGTTTCTACAGTAGTTATGCACCGATCGCCACATGACGTGGGATTTGATTGCACCAATAGGCAGGTGTGGCATATTTAGGTATGCATTACGAGCAGGGGCCTTTCTATGAATTGGGCAGCGACACAGACGAAATGCTTGTTTCGATCGATCAGGCGGTTCATGGGCCTGAGCCGAAGACATTTAGGGTTCGAACACGCCAGACACCGAGCGATCCAACACTTGAATTCCCCACTAATCCGTCCCTATGTGGGTACCTAAGCACGATCTGAGGCCTCAAAACTGCTAGGCTTCACAACACACTCCACCTTTCCACGCCAACAATCGCTCAATGCGCAGTCATAGCACAGTTTTGCGTCGTCAGTTTTGACTTCATCTTTTCTGCGCAAGAGCTAAGCAAGCCGTCAAGTCCCTGGCTCGAGTTTCGAAATTGCCCAGTCGGTCCTGCTCCAGGACACCATGCCGAAACAATAGTTCTAGGCCAAGATGTTTGACTTGACTCACTTGGGCTGACCATGCATGATCCTTTCCTGCCAACCTGTTCCGCTTGATCTTATCGCATTCATACAACGCAATAAACATGTTCGACCTTTATTAGCTACCGCAATACCATGTCCGTGAGCTTACTCAATGAGCAACAGTACAGCGACGCTTCAGCCGCCGCGCCAGCAATCACAACGAGCACTGTCAGCGCAAGGTCACAGGCAGATACTGCGTTCAACAACACCTCAACATAATTCCAGAAGCGCGTCCAATCCCCACCCCGCACGACAGTACAGTAAAGAGGCTATAATCAAACATGTTGATGCGACTACAAAACGAGAGCCTGTTCCAGCAGAAGACATCCCGTCCGATCCAACCGAGAAGGCCGTAGGCTTTTCCTCCCAAACCTTGAAGTTTTCCGACTTCGAACTATTGCAGACATTGGGTACAGGCACGTTCGCAAGGGTTTGGCTGTGCAGGTTCAAGAACACTAAGCCAGAGGATCGAAAGAAGGTATTCGCTCTGAAAGTGCTCAAGAAGGTTGATGTCGTGAAATTGAAACAAGTGGAACATGTTCGTAATGAGCGCAATGTTCTCGCAGCCGTCGCCGGGCACCCCTTCATCACCCAGATGATGGCCTCTTTTTCTGACTCGCATTCGCTCTACATGCTTCTGGAATACACCCCAGGCGGCGAGATATTCTCGTATCTCCGTCGCGCACGACGATTTCCTTTTCACACCGTTCAATTTTACGCCGCTGAGATCACCCTAATTCTAGCATACCTCCACGATGTCCAGCATGTCGCTTACCGTGATCTCAAACCTGAAAACATCCTCTTAGACGCTGAAGGTCATCTGAAATTGGTCGACTTTGGCTTCGCAAAATACCTCCCTCCAATCGCTGCATCTCAGCAACAAACCGCACAGATAAGTGATGATCAGAGTGGCACCAATGACTCACAACATGGCACCGTAACGTATACCCTCTGCGGTACACCTGAGTACCTTGCACCAGAAGTCATCCGTAATACCGGCCACGGCACTGCAGTCGACTGGTGGGCCTTAGGTATCCTTGTCTACGAAATGCTGATCGGTCAACCGCCTTTCTGGGACCAGAACCCAATGCGCATCTATGAACAGATTGTGCAAGGCCACATCCGCTTCCCCGTTCCATCCTCCTCGCTCAATCCTAGCCGTCATAGTCTGCACATTCCACGCGTCGCACGAGATTTTATCCTTGCATTATGCAAGACAGATCCATCAGAACGACTGGGACACATTGCAGGCGGTAGCAAGAGAGTCATGCAACATCACTTCTTCGACGGTTTGAATTGGGACGAGATTTATTTCCGGAGAAGGAGAGGACCAATCATTCCCAGGGTGGAATGGGAGGGTGACGCTGGCAATTTCGATGAGTACCCAGACCCACCAGACGACGTGGAGGAGAGTGAGGGAGGGAGAGGCAAGTATACTGAGGAGATGAGAAGGACGTGGGATTCTGCCTTCCAAGACTTCTGATGAGCTTAACTGTTCACTGGATGAACCAGGGTGGAGGTTTCGATAATGTTGTCCGATTACATGGGCCACGAACATAGAGGCGGACCATTGATGTTACATGCCGCTGCTGGAGAAAGCAACAATCAGGGCAAATCCGCATTTGTGCTCACGTGTAATACACCAGCAACACACCTATTTCCGAACTACATTGGCAGCTGTCACGTCAGCAAGTTCCACGCCACTCATCTTCCAATCACGCCCAAGAAGCATGAAAGGCTATGCCGATACACCGGCAGGCATACCAAGCAAACTACAAACCCAAAAGGATACGACGGGACATCAAAGAATTATTCGTAGTAGAATGACTACTTACTGTAGGAGCTACCTTATATAAGCAAGGCAGGACTGGAAAGGAAAAATTGGAGTAATAATGAACGACGACAATAACGACCATGATGATGAGAAGTCTAGGGCAGAATTTTTTTGCTTGTGCTGATGTGTTGGCATGAGATTAATTGATATGTTGTTTCGTTTGGTTTGATTTTATATTATCTTATGCTATGCTGAGAAAGCGCTTTTTTCCCCCAGGGTTTGTTTTTATGCCTGTTTCTGCTTCTGTTCCTATGTGCTTTTGTGTTCGGTGGCTGTTGGTCAGTTGTCGGTCGACGTGAAAGGAGACAGAGATCAGGAAGGGGCGAGAGAGGTAATAAAGAGGTTACTTACTGTAAGTGGGTTTAGTGTGTTGATTTTGGCGAGATGGCACGGCGTGTTTTATTCGGCAACTCAATAAGTAGGTACTGTAGGTAGTACTCCTAACCATATGAATAAGTTACAGCCCTACTGCTATACGTTCTTGTGTAAGTGATAACCCGTGTAGGAGAACAATGTGTGTGTGTGCATTTTAAATGCTGTAGATGAGTTGCATCGACATGGTTTTGACGGACGTGCTTGTTCTGTATTCTAATGCTCGAGGACTCTACTGATGAACCCCAACTGTGTTGGGTTTTTTTCATGATTGCTGCTACGCTTTATCCGTGTCTATGTAGTGGATATGTTCCTGTGTTGTAGTTGTTGGCTTGTTTGCTGTTGTACGAAGAATGCTATATCAGTGTTTTTGCTTGGTTGGGAAAAAGCGTAGGCTGGGAATTCTGGTTGTTGGGAGGATACACGTTTAGGTGGAGGCTGGACATCTTGCGGTAATGAGCGGTATATTGCATCATCACGTTTTCGTGATGTTTTCGTACAAGACATGTCGAAGGGATTGATGTACTGGAGCTGGTTGCACCGCGTGGTGGTTGCGGATTGAGGTTTTGTCACATTCTGGTATGTTGGAGGTTTGAATTATGAGATATGAGGTGTCGGAAGTTGAGGAGATGCTTGTGTGGCTTGAGAAAAGGTGTATCACTGGCCGGACTGGAACGATCTGATCCGTGGTCGTCACGGACGTCTGCACGTCGACCTGATTTGTTTGCTTCGTGGAAGTGAGTAGAGCGTAGTTGCTAGGGAATATGTGCAGTATTGGTAGTCGGTGTGGTCGAGGGGTCTGCCTGGTGGGCGGCAGATATTGAAGTGGGAATAATGACATATGCTGTCCTTCCCTCGCTTTTGCTGTAAGCCCGTACAGTTTAGAAGCCCTTTGGTATCACCAACAGAACACCGAGTACATCTGTAGACAACTTTCATCCTATGTCACCTCTTTCCTCTTTAGCTCGACGCTCATATAGTTTCACGAATCTTTCACAAACAGCAACACGGTCCTCCCAATCCTCCCATACCTCGCCCATACCCTGAACCCCAACCTTGACCCACCACTCTAGCACATTTGCACTTCTCGCAGTAAGATCGATGATCTGCTCATTCAATTCTTCTTGCCGCTCTCTCAACCTTGCTATCCTAGGCGCTTGCTCAACTATATTGGCAGATTGGGACGCTGGTGGTATGCGCAAAGTCTGCAATGTTTGTAAACGCGAAGACGTGGACGTGTACAAAGATGCATGTGACAGGATCTCGTTCGCTCGGTGTGACAGCTCTGAGGTTGACACAGGTTGTTCTTGCGTCTGCAGCTCAAATGTAGCGGTTCGACGACTGGCAACTTCAGGGAAAATCTCAGGGTATTCGCGACGGAGGCTGTCGATCATACGAATCAGGCTCCCGGGCAAGCCATCCATGTGCTTGAGGTTAGCAAGGCGAGATTCAAGGTCACGGAGTTGAGAAGGGATATCAATGGATTTGTCGTGAGGGATCTTGCGGAGAATGGCAGATGGTTGAGAGGTCTCATCCTGCGTTGTTGTGGTGCCGGTGAACAGGTATTCGAGGCGAGAAAGACGAATGTTGAGTAATGAGAGGGTCGAGAGAGCCGTTAAAGTTGGATCGAGGGTGTTGTCTTGAAGTGTTCGTGGTACGTTTACGGTCGTCATGGTGAGCTCCCTGTCAATTGCCATCAACCAATGGTGCAGAAAGTACAGCAACCGCTGTTCAACAGTAGCTTTTGTTCACATGTTGTATATGCAATTACTCTGCCAAACAGATACCTACGAATGGCTGCAACGAACTGGAAGTGACATGACACAAGCAAACATAACAAAATACTTCTGCCACAAGTGTCTACACCATGTTCTCGTATTTCCCGCTTGCAGGTCCGTTCCCAGTCGTTCGGGTCTGCTTATTGAGTTCGTCACCCCGTACACGAAGCATAAATGCATGATAAATGCAGATTTTAACTCTGAACCACAAGTGTTGCTTCGAAATGGTTACTCTGTGTATCATTCCCACAGTATGGCTCCATATTACTCCATCTTTTGTTCAGCCAGGAGCTTTGCTTATAAGAAATTGTACCGAAACTACTGTAAGGACTGGATATGTCACTTAATTATGTGAAGATGCTATTCTGGACATAGTTCCCTGTAACGTCCCGCGTGACAGGTCAATCATTCCAAACAATGTCAGCTTTCCGACTCCCTGCTCACCCTGGCTGCGCGCCATGCCCGACCTTCCTCAGCGCCAAGTGTTTTCCTGTCATATCAGCAAGTGAATAGTTGGGGACGGTCATCATGCAATAGGACGGATAGATAAGCCATTTGTCGACAATCCTATCTGACAATGCCTGCCTGTTATTTTGCTCGATGTTCATGTTGTGCATGCCTGCGCGTCATACCACTGCTTATGCCGCTCATGCCCTGGCAACTAAATATCATTTCATCGTCCATTTGGCTTGGCTACTTGGTAGACGACAGCTGTCATATGTTGACCAGAGGCAGCGGACATGGCACCCGGACTATGACCGAGCCGTCATCAGCCAGAGCCAGGAGAACATGTCGTGCAGTTCGCCGTAACCCAAGACGGATAGTGGTCGGAGATTAGCAGGGGTCTTTATTCGGTGAGGGAGACAGTTGTTGAAGCAGCCACAGCCACATGGAGATCGAGCGCCGTGGTCGGTCCTTAGGCTACCTATATCGGGAACAAGCGTTCAACAAGCGGCTACTTTATTCAACCCCGGCATGAGATGATCGTGCTTGAGAACGTCAACATTCGAGCTTCCCCTCAGCTATGAACCTCAACTGTCCTAATGCTGTGACTTGACCATCGGCGTAAGCATATCCTCCGATGCATGCCAATACTGATCCTGATTTCGAAGTCTGTGCAAGACGGGAGAAAGTCAAAAGTTTAAAGCAATTTTGTGGACGGTGGAGCTCAAACCCCGGATTAAAAGACGCAATGGATCAACCTGTTCTGTGGGATTCGTCAAAATCGGAGGCCACCCCGGTCCGGCAGCCTTTAAGCTGTGCGAAATTCAGTTCAAAATAAGAGTCTCGCCTCTTCTGAGCCCAAGCAAAGAAAACCATATCTTAGTGTTAGTCCCCGTTCGATTTCCTGTTCACGACCCGTTTTCAGCTATTTCTCTTACATCTTGAGCTTTGCTTTCACGCATATCTTGAAGGTAGCCGAAGCACTCCTTGACCGCTCAACGCGTATCACAGTCTCGGATGTTGCGTTACAGGACTGCAAAGGGAGAGCTGCTATAACATTTACATCACGTCATGGAGATGCCATCTCAGTCACAGAGCACCGCATTATCAACGGATATGCCAGTAACCCTTTCGCAACTGGAAAAAGGACGACCACTTCGTAAATCAAACAAGCAACGAAAGTCCATGTCAAGCTTCCGAGCGTCACCATCTAAGCTATATCCAGACCTTGAAGCTGCCACGCAGAGGTCTCATGCTCGCTCAGTATCATCTGTTTCGTCTGCTTCAGGTACAGCACCACTTCGACTGGCAGATCTGGCAAAGCAACTTGGAATGGGCATTCACGTAGATAATTGGCGAGAAGACATGGCACCGGTAAGGCAACACCTGCCTTTGCAGCACATTATCGGCAGCCTCAAGCGGGACCGTGACGAGCCAGCCACCGCAAAAGCCACTGCCAACACCTTTCCTTGGGATGGGACGCAGTTTCTTATCCCGACTGAGCAACCCATGGCATTTCCGAGAAGCGAAGACTCTTTCTTGCACGCCCTAAGAACGCCCAAGAGGAGACGCCTGTCCGCGAGCTCACGAAGTGATTCTCAATACACAAGTGACTCGGATCCAGATCGGCGTTTCAGCTATCAAGCTGCCGAGCATATTGCAAAAGACATTCCTCAATCTGCTTTGCCTGGCCTGAATCATGTCCTCAGCTTCGCTACCATAACAGCTGGAGAGCGGGATATATTCTCTGAATATGCCCCTAAACACCTAGAGGATCCTCAAGTGCTAATGAGTGAAGCTCTTCACTTGCGGGACCTGATGATGAAGGGGGAGCACGAAGCGGATGAGAAGGAAAACGATACCGAAGAAGTGAACGATGCAGCTAGTGTGCATTCGGACATTGTTTCCACCGAACGGGACGCTGAAGTTCGGAAGGCTCTAGAGGAATTCATTGATATGAATATGGACATGCGATGTGTTGCTAAAATATAGAATAGCGTGCTCTGGCGGTGGGTTTCTGGACGATATCCACATCGTCATTATGAGCAATAAAGCGTACCAGCGGGAGTTTCATTTATCGGTGGAGGGGATTTAGCCATAAACAATTCCTTTCCACATATTACGTCCAGTATAGAAATTTCACCCATTTGACTTGCTGATAGCGGAGATGTTAGCGTTCCAAGGTCAAATATCTATCACATTCTCAACGTCTCTCCCTGAAGATCAGCCTCTCTGACCTTGCAATATCCCAATATACGATTTCATTGTCTGAGCCTAGAACCTCAGATCTACCCACTTGTCCACTTCTGGACCTCGTGGATTCCCGGAACCAAATCCCTTGTATAGTGATGTGCTTCCTGCTCCCCACCGTCAGTGCGTGCTGTCCGCAACTCGTGACTAGCCATGCTATTGCCAGAGCGTACGTGATAAAATGAGCAAAAATGAATGAATAGCCTTGGGGAAGGTGCTTCCAAGCTTCAACCCTGTTCCATGAATGTATTCCTCCTAGACACAACTCCCTCAGAGCTGCACCCCAAGTACTCGTACGACTTCCTGTCTCTGCTTCACCAATTTCATGGGTCTTTTCAGCACCCGTCTCTAGATCATACTGTGAACGGCGGAAACGTGCTTTTGGTCTGAAAGTCTCTCCTGAGCATCGAAAACGTGGTTTTGGTCTCTACCGAACGCAGCGTGAAACGATAATCCTTCATGATGCAGTCCACAGTTTGTTTTTCCTTTTTCATACCGTCCGTCCAAGAAGCATCACTCCTCGGGTAGAGCACAATGGGGAAACGACCGCAACGACAAGGTAAGCACTCTCCCTAGACATGTCTTGGACAATCCTTCACAGCAAGAGCTAGTCAGAAGGATCTGTCTGCACCAAGACAATCAGAATGGATCAGTCGACTGGAAGTATTTGGGCTCAGACTCTCTCGAACAGTTCCAACATAATTGGCACAAGAATGAGTCTGAGAACACAGGCTTAGAGAGCACCCTTACCGTGTCTCGGATCAGAAAGTGGCATCTCATGACTAGATACTTCAGTCAAGACTCTGATACTTAAAATCGAATCACTGGCCAGTTCGTTTGGGTTGCTCATACCCTCACTGCTGTCGCTGAACACTTTGACTCCCAGCACTTGACCCCAACCCCATGTGACGTCCTTCAAGTCCTTTGAGAGCTTCGTCTGAAAACTTTGCTGACGATTCACAGCTCGCACAGTGCAACAGATCTGGGATGGCCTGAAGTTGATCCATCTATACCCTTTGCCTTTCGACTCACGGAGGTGGGTCAAATTCAAGCAGCAGTATCCAAATGCTGCTCGTATGCTCGAGCCCGGTAAGTACAATGAAATGTAATGCCAAAAGAACAACTCGTTTGTTGACAAGGCTCGTTTGAAGTGCAAGGTGACGATGCGTCAGATATGTCAATGGATTTAAGCAGTGAAGGAGACGCGACACCTCCAGATCGACTTCGTGCACCAACTCCACGAAACGACGATATGACCGATCGATCAGAGATTCCTCCTCCTCCTGCTGCCGAAGACAAACCTAGCGACCGATCATCCTCTCCTACCATCTTTTCGACCCACTTCTTTGACGCTCTTCGAACCCCTTCATCAGAGCCTGTGGAAACCGAGATCGACTCTTCGAATAAGAATTCTCTGCCAGAAGACAAGATCACAGCCAGATATCATTGTGTCCACAAAGACGAAATTGTTCAAGCAAAATATCCCAGCATTTCAGGTCAAGACGCTAGTCCATACTTCTTGTCAAGGGACCAAATCGAAGCACTCGAAACGCGGTGCCAACAGCAATACAAACCTCCACAAAAGATTCAGAGAGTGTAGTCATATGTTGATAATACCCTCAGTACAACCAAGCTTTGCAAGTCAAAGTAAAGCGCACCAGGAGTAGACTTCGTTCCACCAAAACCATAGAACAAAACAAGAATCAAATACCTACACTTATCTTCCATTGTACCATAATAAGATGGACCGCACAGATAGTACCATTCGTCGGGTGCAAGAGAACCATGGATCTACCGTTAATCCAACCTCTCTGTTTGTGCAATGCATTACACTTCCAAGGATACCACAAGAGAACCAGAATCAAATGGCTGGCAGAAGTGTCAACACATACTCAGATGTCATCCCCGACATCATTGTAAACCCACGACTGCAGCAAACTCCTACCCTATCTCGAAACCTCGAAACTACAGCCAATAGAATCCCCCACCCACGCAGCTGGTGTCCACGCGAACAAGCCGACAGAACACTCTCCGAAGCCCTGAGCAGAATTGACGCTCGTTCACAAGAGAACACTGCCCATCAAACCGATAATATCTCCCTCGAGACAACACCAGCAGCCGCCACCGCCTTCAAAATCAATGGATACAACCACATGGTTGCTGGTCCTGACCTCCACTTTCCTAGGACGAATGGACCAATCAATGGAGAATGTGCTGGCGGTCTTGATACGATGGTGAAAGATGAAGACTTTCGAGCCTTCGTGCTGGAAGCTAGATTTCTAGAAGGGAGAGAAGGAAGAGAACCAGATCGTCGGAATCCACTTGCGGTCATTAAGTACGCTGATCAGCCAAAGAAATGATGGTCAGGAGAGGCAGGGATGAGATGGTTCAAAGGAACAAGTGGGCGTGTTACCGCAAGACCAGATCAATGCTCATGATTCGAACACAGAGGAAGAACAGACTGTAATGTCAGTGGGGGATCTTATATCGACAGCCGGTGTGGTTAGGATGCTATTCTGCTTTCCTGGTTCATTCCACTGTTCCAGCATTTCTGTAGCATGTTGAATGAAGACTGTTGTATAGTTCGACTGGGCACATCCAACAAAAAAAAACACGTTAGGAGTCTTACTACCTACCTCAATCCACCGGAAGCTCGTTATCAGCCAGAGCCTTTCAAGAATAACGACCAATACAATGACTGTTTTATGACTTTGCAGTGAAAAAGAAACAGAAGCAGAAGAAGAGAATAACACCACTTGTTCGAGCATACGGAACGAGATACCTCGGTTGTGAATGCTACTAAGACGAGGCTACACGATAGCCTCGTTACTCATTTGCTCGGTCCACCTGCGGACTATTGTACTAGATTAAAAAATAATTTTACAAACGTTGACATATTTGCATTCCCCAATCATGGAGAAAATATTCTCTTCGATTTATCGTAATCAATTCATAAGCGGTCAACAAGGAGCTGTGATGAATGGCTCTTCTCCAACCCTCTAATGCTCAGCATACCATTCTCTGCTATATGACAAGGCGAACATGATATTGACGTACCTTGAATACAGATTTCTTTTGTCAACCTCTAGCTCTCGTCAACATATCTCTCCGACGTATTATGAAGTACGTATATGTCCTAGGCAAAGAACGACGACCATTCGGAAAGACTAGCCCCAACCCTAACCAAATACTAAGAAAGAACGAGCTATGTGCTTGAACATCATTGTCAGGAATATGGTCGCTTCGAGTTCGATTCTCTTGGTTGTTGACTGTGTTCGAATTCTCATCGTATCGATGGCTACGTGAGCAGATCGAAATATCTTGTTACCACCACCACCTTCCTCCCAACTCTTATGAGAAATACAGAAGAAAGAATCCATCAAGATCTCAATAATGATTAGGAAAAATCAACAACACCCAACCACTTTGCCACGCGACCTAAATACCATCGGAAATTCTGGTGGGATAAATTGCACAAGGCAAGCTCAGGTTTAGAGAACAAAGCCTGGACAAGCTACATACATACATACATACACACAGAAACAGAGACGGAAAGAGAGGAGAAGAAAGTGGTCAATGATGAAAAACGTCAAAATGAGAAACGCGAGTTCAAGCTCATGTCTACCAAGATATGTTGCTGAATGTGCGGACTACCAGAGTTCGATTACCTGAGACCAGTTAGACCTTTCTTTCCTGTACAGTTTTCCTGATGACAGAGAGAGGGAAGTTTTATGTTGTGCTTTTTGCTGGGCAGAGGAGGGTTATTGAAGCACATTTGCATGCAGGTAGGCGGGTTTGGAGATGGTAGAGATGCTGTACATGCATGCATTAGTCAGTCTGTCAGACACTGCAGAGGTCGAATCATTCAATGTCATTTGTTGAACGGCTGTTTCATGATTGATTACACGTACTCCTCATTTACGTTCCTGTTACCGCGTTTTGTTTGGCTTTACCAAAACCTGGTGGCCTCCTACCCTCAAACTAATAATTAACAATATGTATCTTGTCCCACAGTACTGAACCTTGCCCTCCTGACCCCCGAACACCCAGTGTCAGTATTTCTCCGCAGTAGATTACCATAATATACAAACCAAATAAATCAACGACTAAATCGCTCGCTCAGCATCACCCTCTTTGATAGCCTTCATGATGCTCTCCTTGTCCGGCTTCAGCAACGCCTTGATCCCAAACCAAGGCGTGTTAATTGGGCTTCGGCCACTGTACATCAATACATCATACAGGAAGCCGCCGAATGTTCCTCCTATAAAGGGACATACCATCGGCACCTGAGAGCACGTGTTAGCAACAGCACAGCAAAGCACCCAACACAACAAGCAGTCGAAAAGGGGGATTCTGTGACGTACCCAGAAATAATAGTCCCCAGCCCTCCACACATTCATCCCATAACCCACAAAATACGTAAAAAGTCTCGGTCCAAAATCTCGCGCCAAATTAATAGCATACCCCGTCTCCCACCCCAACGTCGCCCCAATCCCAAAAATAACAAAAAACAGCATTAACGGCGTAAGTTCATTAGCACCCAGATTCCGCCCATCTTTGAGCGCGAAGATACAGAAGATGAGGACGGCAGAGGCGATGATTTCACTGAAGCATTGACCTGTCTTGGTCATGAAGGGTTGTGGGTAGGTGCAGAAGACGCCGGCGGTGGCGGTGTCGCTGTACCCCGGGACGGTGCGGACGTTGTAGCCTTCGTAGGCGTCGATGGCGGATTTGTAGTTGCCGTAGATTATGGCGGCGCCGCAGAAACAGCCTAGGGTTTGGGCGATGGCGTAGATGGGGAGTTTCCACCAAGCGAGACCTGTGGGGGGGTGTTGTTAGTCTTTTGTGTTGTGGTGGGAAAAGGGAGTGGGGATGCTGTTGGATGGTGCAGTACTTACCTCGATATAGGCACATGTTGAACGTTACGGCGGGGTTGAGGTGGCCACCTGATTTTCCGGCTACGTAGCTGAGTCGAGGTTTGTTAGTTGGGAGGAAAACGATGGAATGGTGTTGTGAGAAGCGTTTGTTGGTTAACTTACATTCCTAGCATCACGCCAATGCCCCAACCCCAGGAGATGCTTTGGTAGTTACCCTTGTCCTGAGACCCAGTAGGTAGTTTTGGATTCGCAGATAGCAAAACCTGGGCCACGGAACCATCACCGAAAATGATCAAGATGAGACATCCGCAGAATTCGGAGAAAGCGTCGGTCATGATATATCGGAAACGGTACCACCATAGATGTTTATGGTGCTCGTAGTCAGCTTTCGCTTGGGCATCGTCTTGGTCACCGTCGATAAGGATGCCATGTTCCTCATACGTTTTATATGAGTCTCTTGTGCGGTCCTGGTTTAGGGTTCCCCCATCGTAGCTTTGCGGTGATGGACTCGAATTTTGAGCGTTTTCATTATGGGTGAAGTTGGTGCTGTCGCCACTTCCGCTCGACTTGACTGCTTGCAAAAGTCCGTTTGGACCGACGGTCATATATTGGCCTGATGAACCCATCGTTGTGATAGTCCCACTGGTGTTTGAGCGGTGGGATGTGAGCAAGGCTGTTCAAGAGAAGGCTGAATCACCGAATCATGAAGACGCACGTAGCAGTGATAGCAAAGGTGAAGTGCCTACAAGGTTTGTGTGGATGGTGTTGGTATGGAAGTAGAAGTGTTAAAAGAAGGAACAAACTCGCAATGACTTGCCGTAAGGTGTGTGCTAGATGAATATCTAGCGTCAGAGTAGCAGGTGATGTGTGATGGTGGCATCAAACCGAATCCTTTCGGCAAAGTCAAAGCCCTCAAGCTTTGAAGGGTAACTGGTATGGCTAGCTACGCACGGAAGCGAGACATTGCAGTGCTTCAACGAGCTGTACCGTCCACACGGCTCAGCGATGGGAGAGTGTCAAAGCACGTCCGGCATTGGCAAAGGCGGATGTTGAGCTCATTCGATACGAATGCTCTCGCTTGACCTTTAAGGATAGCTTTGTTCTTGCTGTGGAGGGGAAGTCTGCATCATTGGCTGTACACGGATCTGCCGATGCGCTATGAGAGGAAGTGCTCACCAAGCAGCCGGTCATGGAGGATTTTCTCTAATGCCAATACGTCAGTGGCAGACATGCCAGAAGCAGACTTCGGTCGCCAAGCACTTGACTTGCCCCTCTTTTGTGCGCTTAAGAGATTTAAACCAATCAGCGATGAGTTATCTCTCCGTTAAGATGTGGGTCAAGTCCACACTTCTTGAATACCCTCAGACCACCATGGCGATGTGCTAGCGTGGTGATCAGCGACAAAGGAACAATTTCTGAGTACACCGTCCCGCGGCTTTGAATACGAGTACCGAGAATGCCGAGTCTGAATGACCACGTGGACAGTGGTGACAATGACAAAATGAGGCCCAGCTGGAAGTGCATCAGGAAAGGCACAGTACAATGCTGGACAGACTGTACTTGAACAAAGCCTGCCGCCTGATCCAAAGGCAACTTGGGCATCCGAATGTGGTAATTGGCTAATGCGAACTTCTCACTCTCTACGAGCCGTGTTTTCTGAATGTAGAAGATGTCATGCAGCGGTGCAAAAAGAAAACACCTGGGCAAATCTGGATCGATCCGGGATAACTTCGGTTCGGCTACTGCACATATACTTATGCCTCAAACCTCCAGTTGTTGATCAGCTGCGAGAAATACATCCTTCCAGGCGTTCCAACTCTGTCCTCGTTGTAGGCGTGGCAAAGAAGACGCAAAGCACCCCAGATCATGCCTCATGAACCTCTCGGTAGTGTTTCAGGAAACCTTCCGGCTCTATGGAAGACTCGGCCTCCAAGTGAGGGGGAGCCCGTTGTTAAATACTATTCCACATCACATGCAATGAATTGTGTATGAGGTAGGTTCTAATTCTGACCGTGCCAACAGCTTCACGTGTATATGACAAGAAGATAGCACATGCACCAAATCAACTCTTCTCCTATAAACCTCAGCACAAACACATACTACCACCTCTAGAATCGCGAAACAACCCCAAAATCAATCAAACATCCCCCACCCCCCAGCTAAAATGACAGACGCAGCAACAACCCTCCGCGAAAAGCAAAAGCCGCTAAAAGACAAATACCGCTCCGACCCCTCCTCCGCTGTAGTTACCCTAAGCTCAACCAGCACCCTCGACGCCGGCCTAAGCTGCTCCCTCTCCACCGCCTCGGCCGCCAAAAAAGTCGCCGGCCTCCACCAAGCAGCCGGTGGCGCTGGTTTCGATGCCTCCGGAGAACTATGTTCCGGCGATATGCTTCTCGAAAGTCTGGTCGCTTGCTTTGGCGTCACAGTGAAGGCCGTGTCTACAGCGATGGGGATACCGCTTGAGGGCGGCTCGATCACGGCGCAGGGAGATCTGGATTTTAGGGGGACGTTGGGGATTAAAGGGGAGGATGGGGAGGCGGTGTCGGTCGGGTTTAAGAATATTAGGTTGGTTGTTGGGTTGGATGTGGGTGAGGAACATCAGAAGTCGGTGGAGAAGTTGATACAGTTGAGTGAGCGGTATTGTGTGGTGTTGCAGACGATTAAGCAGGGTGTTAATGTGGAGACGAAGTTGGGTCAGGCTGGAGAGTCGGTACAGGATACGAGTACTGATGGACAGGCGCATAAGAATGTAAATGGTAACTCCAAATGACGGGGAGTATGTCTGCGATGAAATATATTGCACTTGACGTACTTACTACCAAAACCATCAACCACGGCTCAACCGAAATATCAGCTCCTTCCCCACCTCTTCCAAAATTTCCAACTTCTGCTCTCCTCGCCTCTGCTGAGCTTACTTCTCCCATCCCTCCCAGCAACTCTCCAGAAATACACAGGTACTCCACTCACTACAAATCCCAGTACGACTGCCGCCTGTCCGGGCTCATTGACCACAGCTCGGCTCACCAGAAATAAACTCACACAACAGAACACCACAGGCGTTGTGATCCATGTTCTATACGGCCTTTCCAGATTGGGCTCTCGAATGCGCAGCACTATCAGACCGAGCACGGTCAGGAAGTAGAATGAATACCCTGCGCACCCATAAAATGTAATCAAGGTCTTGAACTCGCCTATCACTATGTAGGCTGTTGTGAGAAGAAAGTTTAGAACTAGCGCTGGGATAGGTGTAAGGAAAAGAGTGCCATCGTTGTCACCTAACGTCTTCTCCATGACTTTGGTGAGACGATTTCGTGTTCGTAGCTTATTTGGGATGTAGCGCTGTTGTTCGCCAGTCTGCGTTCCGAGACCAAGACGGCCGAAAAGATCCGGAAGATATCCTTCACGTCCAGCGACATAGACGAGGCGGCCGGAAGTGAATGTCGTAGCGTTGAGGGCACCGAACGCCGAAAGTGAGACGACAATGGCAAGGAGGAATGCCCCAATAGGTCCGAAGACTTTACTGCCGAAGGCGACAGCTACAGCGTTGGATTTGTTCATGTCTGCAAAGGGGAGGACGAAGATGTAGGAGGTATTAGCGAGAAGGTAGCAAAGGATAACGGCCGGCATGGCTGTATGTAGCACCTTTGGAAGGTCGCGTGCTGGGTTTTTGAATTCGCCAGTAACAT